>CABFVX010005556.1:503-49580 GCA_902151425.1 Timema shepardi | reverse complement strand
TCATATGGTTCGGCGTAGGGATACATAATTTGGTCTGGTAACTTTTCAAAGCTGTCAGTCAGCACCAAAGAAGCCATGGAGCTACTCTACACTCTGTTCATGACCACCTGGTTGTACAAATGTGTATTTTATAGGTCGTTGTTTGTCATTTTGGATTTTAAGGTAATATATTCTTGGTTTGCGTAATTTTTGAATAGTTTTAGGCATTTTTAAAGCAATTTTTGCATCATTTTAAGGCATTCATGTTTAATAGGTATATTTTAAAAATACTATTGATGTTTAGTAAATGCATAAATACTAAAACATAAATATTTTCAACACACAATTGAATAATAAGCTAATGTAGGCATTGAATTCTGTGTCTTCTTTTCTTGTTTGGTTGTAAAAAAAAACACCTCGGTAGACTGTAACTAAGCTGGAAAGGGTTGCGTTGGGAGAGGGTAGCTATTGCTTCTCAAGCAGATGTTTGTTGATCAATCTTATATTCAGCAGGATGTAAGAGTTTAGTTGTTAGAGGCTTTTCATCGCGTTTTACATTTTGTAAAGTGTTTGTTTGACTAAGGGTGCGTCCAGACCGGGCGAGCGGCTAGAAAATAAAATAGAACACATTTGGTTGTAGGCGGACTGGAGCGTGCGCGCTTGAAAGGTAGAACTGGTTCTATTTTTCCAAGCTCTACCCGGTACAGTCTAGTTTACAGGCGCGAGGCAATATTATTATATGTTGTTTCATTGAGTGCTAGGAAAACTTCTCATTTTAATATGATATTTGACTTTTTTATTATTATTACCGATAGGTTTAGCACACTTGCTACTAACGGACTAATTTAATTGGTAAGATCATTTACCATACCTATATGTAAAACTGATATGTTAAAATACTTTCAATATTATAATCAAAGTAGGCTATCACAAATAATAATCACCATTAGCACGAATAGAGGATGGGAAAACCACAACAATAAATCACTTGTCAAAAACCACCTTCAGTTCACTGAGCCAAGATTCGAACCTTTGTCTCCTCGTCAACAACCATCGAGAGCTATTTGCTAATGACGCGCACGCTTGTCAGTCTGGCCGAACCCTAGTCATGTGTATTTATTACGAGTTTTTTGTTCATATATTTAGGTAACTTTTTGGTAATTTTTAGGTCATCACAATCGGGGTCCTAGTTGCGAACATAGTGAACTTTGGGCAAGACTTTGTCATCCTTAAGTTTCTTTTCACTCACTAAGCTCATGAAAGATCTTAACGACTGCTATTACCTCGTGTAGGAAATTAAACCAAACGTGTCCTCAGGAAAAATAATGTGTGTGCGTTTTTAGCGCCGCGGTTTACTACCCGTTCGGGTCGAAAGTGGGGTTTGAGATGAAGTAGGTAAAATTGAGGAAATATACCTGCGTTTGCGTGGAAGGAAACTTGGAAACCATTTAGGAAGAGAAAAAAACCTCTGCATGTGCGGCTGAGATTAAAACCACACACGTGTATATTTGACAAACACCTCAAACTTTGGGACCACCGATGTGTGCAAGGTATGCCTGCTGTAGCGACGTTCTAAAATAAGCAAACAAGTGAGCAGTGCTTGTAAACCCTCTTGATGAATGGATGTCACACCCCTGGCGCTATCAGGGCAGCCAACCGCTGTCAAATATTCCTTCTCTTCCTAGACACGGCTTCGATCCCCGGAGAGTGTGTATCTTGATTAATGACTAACCAGGTTCCATGAACAAGGGGAGAAAGCAGGTAATTAATTAACACTTTGAACAACTTACAAACTATCAAGGGGCCTGTTCGTTCCTTGTACGCGAGATATGAAACGAGACAGTTTGATGCGATCTGATTACGTTTTATTTACCGAATGGAACAAATCTTTTAGCCCTAAATTATCCTGCCATTGTTAATTTAGGAACGAGCCTGATTGATTTCATTCACTGTCAATGGTTGGAAGGAATTGGAAACTTCCATTCTTATAGACTTTTAAACAATTACATTCTTTTCACCCGCTTCGGTGGTCGAATGGTCCAAGGAGTTACTCTCGCAATAGACTGGGACTGGCGATGACGGGGAGATCGAGCTTTGAATCCCGATCTGGTGTATTGAGGGTTTCATAATGGCTTTTCCACTCTTCCTACATGCAAATATAGGTACATTTCTTCAAAATATAACCATCCTCTTGCCAACACAACCCGAGCCGTTAGTAAGAAGTGGTGATAAAAAGATACACTATTCTCCATGAAGGAAAACCAATTTAAAAAAGACTGAACAATTTCGGGGCAGTTATTTATGTTATTGCCGACTTGCAAGTGACGTAATGCGCTGACCGTGACAGTAATTCTACTTCATGTTTAACATAAACTGTACACATTTCTATTTGATCTCTCTCAGTATTCACCAGAGCTCCCCCAGACGTTTAGTCGGTATCCCTGGCAAGTCCTTTGTCCGCCGTGTCGGCCATCTATCTCCTACTCACGTATGTGTCCCTCTTGACAGATAATGTATGCGGGTCAGCCTACACGCTCTCTGTCAGGCGCAACACTTCCCGCAAACATTTCACAACCGTGACACAATTTTTAGAACGACAACTTTCGCGACCCATCCAAATTTAAGGGACGTGAGGGGCAGGGTGTGCAAGTAGATTTTTTACTGTGAGTTTTAAAAATTTAGTTTTGAATATAAATATAAAAAAAACTTAATCCTTATTTCTCATAATGAGGCGTGTGCGATTGTTTTTGGCTCATGTTGGTGACGTCATTTACATCCACATCTCGATGCGAGTCTTTTTCAGACGCAAGGAGCTCGACAATCTGCAGTTTGTTTCGAAATTCTGTTTAGATAACAATTAANACAATTTATTTCTAGCGCCTTTTTTTCCCGCCTCTCCCCCCCCCCCCCCCGCCATATTTCCCCCCTTTTTTCCATGATTTTCTTCTATTTCCAAATAGTTACAAAAAAGTTTCACAATTTAAAAAAAGTGTTGGTGATCCACAATTCAAGAACCACTGCCCGGTACCTCCCCAATGAACTGGCCCAACAAGGATGGTCAAAGCACGGGTGGTCGCATGTTCTAAGGCAGGCGTGTCACATTAAGGGCCATATTATGTAATACTAAGGTGGGATGGCAGGGGAAGCGAGAAAAGGTCAGTGTTTTTGATGTTATTTAGCAACACTTTTTTTTGGTCAAAACAAGTAAAATATTTCTTCATTACAAATAGATTTGAATTTTTTTCACGTGTTGATATCAACATTTTCTGAATATCTGTCAAGAGCATAGCCGCATGAGATGATAAACCTTTTAAATGAAGATAAAAAGTTGTCATTAAATTCCAAGACACCGTTGACCGATATTGAAGAAATTTTAAGGTCATCATGCGAATAAAATTAAATTCTATGTTTGTACTGGAGTAATATTTTATTCATTTTGACCAAACAAATATTTCACCATAAAAACTGCAAACATACCGGCTTTTTCTCGCGTCCACTTGAATCCCACCTTAATATTACATAATACGTATAACTTAAGGCGTAACCCATACATTAGAAGCTTTTATTTAGAGCAAGGGTGTGGGTGTTGGGCTTTAAACCCTGTGTTGAAGTCGCTTTCATAATTGATGACAATCGCGCGTGTCCTTTAGTCGTGAAGTTTTTCATTTCTCATGTGAGAGACAACAGTAGACATCTATACACTGACAAACATCGCACATGTTTTGTGAGCAAATTGAACAATTTTTGGGAATCCGTTATTTGACCTAATATCTGATACACCAACTGCGCTTGATATAGTTCCACAAATAATGACATTTTCAAATATCACATTCCCAAAATTTTCTACAAGGTTTACAAAAATCTGAATTGGGCCCCGTTGTTTGTCGGTTCATGAACATGTAGGCCGACCGCAAGTTTGACATCACGTGATAAACCGGACTGTCGAGGACGTTGCGATTTGTGTCAGATCCCGGTCGGGTGTACTAATGGGTGTACAGTCGGGAGCTATTAACTTTTTCTCGATTTTTTTTTCAACGTTTTGCTTTGAGATAAACATAATAATAATTGCCATTTGAAAAGTACTTCCGTATTTATTGACGTTTTAATGATCTCTCCCTCAATAGCTACGTTCAAGATGTTTTTATGTCCTTGGAAATGTCAGGGAAGGTTCTCATCAATGTTTATTTTAGAACTTAAGTCCTCTCTTGTACAACTTTATGGTGGTTTTTACTCAACAGTTTACCAACCTCCGAAATTAAATACTCAAGCAATTGCCACACTACCAATCCGGTTAATATACCAGCACTGTTAAGATTTAAAGTTTTTATAATAAACCATAAAACATTACGATACTAACCCTACACCATTCCTCCGTTTAAAATTATATTTACATTTGGTCTAGTAATTTTTCATATTATTTAAAATACAAATACCAACATGATATAACGATTAATGTCATAATATAATCTTCTCTCTATAAGGTTACTAATTCAAATGCGGGTATATTTCTTCTAAATTCTACCGTATTCACCTATACTTAGTCTATAAATTCAGATGACCCGAATAAGTAGTAAGACTTGAAAGTAGATCTAGTAACTTTTTTTAAACATTTATTTGAGGTATTTAATGTACATTTTCTGAACAGACTGATTATATCCGTACACGGCTTATAACTCAAATCCAGAACAAACACAACATCCAGTCCCCTGGTCGTTAATTCATCACTTTTAATCATGCCATGCAAGGAATCGAACCCGGGACCCTTAGCTCAGCAGATAGACACGCTATCGACACGGCTAAGGTGTCGTGTCTAGTAACTGTTCTAGCTGCTAAAATTGGACTCTAGTTTAGTTCTCATTCTAACGACTGCCGTGGCACAGTCTCTCGTTCGTCTTTAAAACCCCAACTAGACATCTACAGTTTGTTACCTAAATAATAACCTCAAATTAAGTTGATCTCACCCGCCTCGGTGGCGTAGTTAGCAAACGCGCTGGTTTCATGTTGAGATAGACTGCCGAGGACGGGAAGATTGAGGTTCGAATCTCGCTCGGGAAAACGGTTTTACACTCTCCCTCTACGCAAATGCGGGTTCACTTCCTTTAAATTGAATCCTTCCAATTCTTAAACCATTAGCATAATTCGTATTTAAGCGTATAAACTGAACGGGTAGTAAGACGTGGTGATAAATAAATAAGTGTATCTACCTCTCATTTATCAACAGATGAGAATGGTATTCATCCATCCATTTGCGATGGTTGAACTTGTTTTCAGTCTGAAAGTGGGTTTATTGCAGGCTAGGATAAGGGTTACAAATGTTAATTATAAAAAGTACTAGATTAACTCTTTAACCGAGTGGATTATACCTGATTGTAACTTAATGAGGTAGACTGTTCGACGGGATTGTTTGGGATTGCGGGTACAGTCTGTGGCAGTAATGTAGTCCTCCCACTCACTCACTAGTGTCACTGCGACTGCAACATGTGTTGACTACTACATCTTTTGAAAACCTCAAGAAATAAAATTCACGGTTGTATTTTAGTTAACATATTTTTTTTCGCCCGAATCGGTGGACAAATTCGTCAGTCTACTCTAGTATATCGGTGATTGGGAGATTCTGGTACATAGCAAATAAAGTCAGAAAGCCGCACTTTTTGATTGGAATATGCCACTTTCTGTAGTCATATATGATGTGAAAAGAGACCTTTTAGATAGGGAGCCACTTGAAAATCCATGCAGGCCACCAAAATGACGGCCATTTTAGTGTTCTTAATTCGATTGTATCTCGGCTCCTAGTACTCCGATTTAAGTTTTTTGTTTTTGTTTGAAAGCTATTGCTAACAATAAACTAATTTGTCATCACCTATTTGTCTCTAAACCTTTAGGTTTCTCCACAATTTAAAAGTTTATGAAAATTTCACTTTTCTAACAAATTTAATTGTTAAACATCTTTTTTCATTGTCCACAATATCTTCTTTATAGTTGATATATAAAAGAAAGAACATTATTTTATCTTTCCATTGATATCAAGAAAATCTGTTTCAATAAATCATTTCTTGTGAAATTACTGGTCAAATGAAACTAGACTTTGGTTTTTAGTATTTTGTTTACTTTACTATTACAATAAGATAATAGCCTGAATTTTTACAAAAATGTTTGAATAATAAGGAATACTACTGCAAATTAACTTCTTCTTAACAGCTTAAAGGTCCCTAAATCACGTTATCTTCTTCCTCATCTTCCGATTCATACCTGGAACAAAGTAATTACTTGTCCTGCCTGATATGCTGAACGGAGACAATGCTGCCTTAAAATCTCTCTAGTTGGGGGCAAACTTGACACTGCGACCTTTTGAAGTAAGGAGAAGCTTTCTAACACGATTGACTGAGAAGTCTTCTCCATCTTTGTAGTAAGGCAAAACAGTGAACTTCTCCAGAACTTGAAAAGTCTCGTCAGTGATATACTCTTTTGTTAGTGATATGGCTTGAAAGGCTTCCGTAGCTTCAGATAATGATTTCCAGACTTTCCAATCAGACTGTTTCCCGTTCATGGCAAATGATAAGGGTACATCTGATCCTGTAAATGCATGTAATCCTCACTAAACTAATCCAGTCATTTTGAAAATGATTCAATTCAGTCTAATCTGCAAAACAGAAGGTTAAATTATTTATGAGTATATTTTTATATCATAATGATAGCAAATGTAAGAGAAAACACAAACAAAAACAGATAAAATTACAAGATGAATACTAAAATCGAGTTTTTTTAGAAAAAATTATGCGGAAACCTTAAGGTTTAGGGAATAGTAAAGATGATAATAAAAATTGTTCTTAGTAAGAGCTTTCGAACAAAAAAAGAAACATTAAAATCGAAATATATGGAGCTGCGATACAACCAATTCTAGGACACCAAAATGGCGGCCATAAATAGCCACCATTTCGGTGTCCTGCACTGATTTTAATGTGGTTCCCTATCTGAAAAGGTCTCTTTTAACCTCATTTATGACCACAGAAAGTGGCACATTCAAATCAAAAAGTGCAGTTTTTTTTATACCAGGCGTACTAGTCGGGGGTTCGATTCCTAGCTGGATCAGGGTAGAGGCTGCTGATGGTAATGTCAGCTCCTGCATGACAACATTTGGACTGGACTGTACGCCTGTACGGGCTAGTGTGTGTCTTTACCGTCATATGTGTGTATCCACTCTCTCATGTAGCAAACAGTGATATTTGTACAAGTCTAAATGAAGTATCTTGATCGCTATGTTAGTTATTTGACAGCAAACTGAATTTTGGGAGGAATATTAACTAATTTATTACATTCATAGACTAGCTCAGCAAATAGTTCTCTCGAATCAGAGCTTATTGCATTATTGTTTATTCACTTTGAGCGCTTTTTTTTCCCTCATCGAGTACCGAGTCTACAATCCGTCCGGAATACTCGCTTGTTTTCCTAATAGGGTAGGGAAGAGGAGGACAGAATTGAGAAGATATGTACCCACATTTATTTAGAGGGGGGAGGACACTTCAGTACACTTGGTTAAGACACGAACCCTGACCTCCTTGTCACCGACAAACCAGACCTGATGGCTTGGACCGCGTACTCACCGCTGCCGGCTGAACGCAACTTGAACGCTCGCATACAAAGTCTTATATGTATCACAAAACTACTTTATAGTCGGGAGGAACAAAACCGCCGATTCCGACATCTTAATTCAGTCGGTAGCGTGTCTTCGTACTGTGCTAAGGAACCCTGGTTCGATTACCGGCATGGGTGAAATGTGGGTTCCCCCTTCCACAATGATGAATTAACGGCTGGGGGACTGGGTGTTGTGTCTCCTCTACTTTAAGTTAGTTTATATGTCGTGTGCTGGCTGATACAATCGGTAGATTCAGAAACTGCACGTTCAGAATTGGGTAATTCTTCAATTTTGAGCATTATTAGTTCTTTTTCCGTTTCAATCTAGTACAGAAAAATTGTAACTATACTTGACATGGCCCTTGTGTTCTGATGGTCTTGTACAAATCAAACATGGACTTTTGTTTTTAATGTTCTTTCTTACTTAACTTACTCTATGGCATTAGGAATGGGAAAGTTCATAACTGCACTTACAAAGTACGCCACCTATCCATCTCTTGAGCTAGTTCTATCCAGTCCACATCACTACACCCTATCCCTATCTTGAGCTAGTTCTATCCAGTCCACATCACTACACCCTATCCCTATCTTGAGCTAGTTCTATCCAGTCCACCTCATTACACCCTATCCCTATCTTGAGCTAGTTCTATCCATTTCACCTCATTAAACCCTATTCCTATCTTGAGCCAGTTCTATCCAGTCCACATCACTACACCCTATCCCTATCTTGAGCCAGTTCTATCCAGTCCACCTCATTACATCTTATTCCTATCTTTACACCCTATCCCTATCTTGAGCTAGTTCTATCCAGTTCACATCACTACACCCTATCCCTATCTTGAGCTAGTTCTATCCAGTCCACCTTATTACACCCTCTCTCTTTCAGGTCCATTCTAATATTATCCTCCCATCTACGTCTTGGTCTTCCTAATTGTCTCTTTCGGTCGTTCCATTTGGTTTGCCAATCAATACCGTGACTACGGTTCTAGATTCTCCTTTTCACGCTGCATTCTCTGCCCACCGTAAACCGCCCGACTTGATTAACCTAACAATATATTGTAATTCTTACAGGGCATTTAACTCATCATTATGGAACCTCCTCCACTTTTCAGTAACCTCATTCCTTTTTTGGGCCAAATATCGTCTTAAGTATCTGGATATCGAACACCCAAATTTTGTTTTCTTCGTGCAAGGTAAGAGAGAACGTTTCACATCCATAGCAAACAACAGGAAAAATTATAGTTTTGTATATTTTGAGTTTTACATTCCTTGACAGCAGGCGAGATACCAACAACCTACTGACTGAGTAATACAATGCATCAGACTGTTATCTTTTCCTACTCGCCAACCTAAAATCGTTATTGCTAGTTAAAATTGTATCTAAATATCTAATCTCACTAACGATGTAATTCTATCAAAAGTTAATTGATCAAAATGTGATTCAAATTTAGGTTGATAAATTATTATTTCTAAGACTATCAACATTTATTTTTAATAAAACATGTTTTGATAAACTCTCTTACCTGCCTCGGTGGCGTAGTTGGCTAACGCGCTTGCCGTGTGGAGCTCTACTGCTGAGGACGGGGAGATCGAGGTTCGAATATCGGTCGGGTGAACTGAGGGCGGTTTTTCCTAAATGGTTTTCCACTCTTCCTCCACGTAAATGCGGTGTTTACTTCAACTAATTCAACCTTCCCAATTCCTAATCCATTAGAGTAACTAGTACTTAAAGCGTATAACCCGAACGGGTAGTAAGGCGCGGTGCTAAATATTATATTATATTGATAAACTCTCTTTAAACTGATAATTTATTTGTAAACAAGTTTACCATTTTGTAGGCGTTTACGCCTGTCTTTTCCATTCATCCCAAACTTCAACGCCATAACAATTCCCTTGCACTCAAAAGTAATTTTAATACTCGGATGAGGGTATATGAGGAACATCGTCATATATTTCAGAGGATTTACTAGAGAATTTATGATGGCAAGTATTCTTAGAGAAGAAACTTAAGAGATTTTTATTCTATTATACTCTTGAGGTATGTGTGGAAAAATAACTCTTTAGTAACTATTTCATTTTTATCACCGCGTCTTACTATCTGTTTAGGTTGTACGCATAATCGCATATATTATGATAATTACTCTAATGGGGAAGGTGTGTGGAAGGACTCATCCTGGAGGTGAACTACCCGATTGTTTCAATTATTTTTAATAAATTGAATCTTTGTCAATTAATATGTATGTTTCTGTAACTGATGTGTCAATGTCGTAACATTCAAGGTGGGGAATGGTTAATTTCAGCTCATGGTTTACTAAACGTATTTGTTTATTTAAATGAAAACCACACAGCAATGAGAAGCAATAAACGGGAATTTCATTCTATAAGTTTCATTAGTAATCATATCACCAAACGGTAAATAAATTTAAATGTAGGTAAGCCAATATTGAGATAGTTTAATATAATATTTACATGATATGGAAAAAAAATGTCAGCATGTGATAACATGGCTTGGTAACTAAATGTATGCAAACATATTCAGTAACATTTAAAACTGTATTATGTGAATCATACTAAACTGAACGCCCCCCCCCCCCCCCTTCCCCCTTGCGATAGACAACTAAAGAAAATGGAACATAAATAAATAATAGGACAGCATTTTATTTACTTTCTCATTTTTCTTTAATCTTCAATCTGCTGTTCCTTCTTCTATATCTGTCCTGAGACAGGTATCAGCTGGACACCCCCCCATTTTCCTCGGTAATGAGCGTCTTCTCTTATTCTTTTGTAGATTCTTCCTTTTTTGATATCTGTTAACATTCCTATCCTTCTTCTTATTCTTTTCCCCTCTATCTTACCCTCCACACTCCTCTTCATTAAATCCCTACGTAGTGTATGGGCCAACCAGAACGTTATTCTCTTCGTTATCATTCTTAACTGGCTCCTGTCCTCTCCTACCATCCTCAACACTCGTTCATTCCTCACCTTCCATCTACATTCTCCACTCTTATTCACAACCACATTTCAAAACCCTCCAAATACCTTTGTTCCCTATTTCTGATTGTCCACATCCAGATCCATGCGTCACCACAATTCACACTTGCAATCGGTGTTCTCCCCGCTGTCAGTAATCCCCCGCACCCTTTCACATGCTCCCTTCACCATGGCTACCACGCTTTTAACTTCCTCCTTACAGTATTCATTTCAAATCACCAATCTTCCTCAATATATTGTTTTATGCTGACTGTAGTAACTGGCCTCATTACTACCCAACATCTGTACTATAGTCGCGGTAATATTCCTAGTTTACCCTGCAATCTTTCCTTAACAAACATTCTTATGAATCCATTGCAATTCGGTTTCTTACCTAGCCAACCATATCTTGCATAATATCTCTATACTCTGACAAGACCTCTTTGTGAATGTGAGGAATGCCAGGCCTCCACCGTGGTTCGGATTCCACGTTAAACTGTAGGTCCTCCATTTCATCTCACAATCACTCAACAATTACACATTAGCGTAAGTGCGTGTAACCCGTACGGGTAGTAAGACGCCGTGCTAATAATAATAATAATAATAATAATAATAATATAATATAATAATGATGATAATATTAATAAAATATTCTCTAAGATCTGACAGGGAAAAAACTTATTTAGTTGAGATAAATCTAGATTTAAGCTATTTTGTCCTTATCAAATAGTTTGCGCCTGTTTCTTTTAGTTGTTGGTTGATATGTTGGTTTACAGTCCTAATATCGCGACTTGTGTAGGCCCGGCCCACATTAGTCTCTGAATGGAGCACGTTTCGGAGTATCACTGGAAGTCTAACCTCCCGAGTATTCAGGGGCTGGTTGATTCAATTAACCTGACGTTGAGACGGGACTGTAGGCAAACACTCTCAGACGCGTCTAGTCCCGTCTACCTTCCTCGTTACCGACTGATATGTTCAGCAGAACGGAGAGAATGTTTACTCTCCTTGTTTGGTATTTGACTAGATTGAAATATCTGTTCTAATGAGCGGCGTGCAAGGGGTTTCCACAAGTGAAATTAAAGCTATTTAAAAGGAGATTATTACATATTTTATTTTCATTCTATAACAGCCGAGGATAAAACTAGTTAAAGATTTTAACCCAACCAAATAAAATGTGTTGTTTATTTAGATACCCGCCTCGGTGGCTTAGTTGGCTAATGCGCTTGTCGTGTTGAGCTCGACCGCCGAGGACGGGGAACTCGAGGTTCGAATCTCGGTCGGGTGAACTGGGTGGGTGGTTCCTAAATGGTTTTCCACTCTCCCTCCACGCAAATGCGAGTTCACTTCCTCTAATTCAACCTTCACAATTCCTAATATATTTGAGTAATTAGTACAAAACGCATATAACCCGAACGGGTAGTAAGACGCGGGGCTAAATATTATTATTTATTTAGATATAATTTAATCGAACTTGTAGAGTAATGTGAAACATAGAGAACGGTTTTATTGTTTCATAAATAGAGATTTTATTTTATATCTTGTGTGTATAATATATAATTACAACAAAATATTTCGTTTAAAAAAATTATCTTATTTATAAATTTATTTATAATGTTTTTTCAATACCTACTTGAACATTTTCTAATGATTTTATCAAATATCTTTGCTTCTTAATCACAGGAATAATTAATCTTTCATATTACTATATATAAATTTCTCAAGAAGCATTGCTTAAAATCGTTGGAGTGTTTAATTTTCGCTAGTTATTTAGGGTGCTTAATACGTGGGTTAGGAGTGAGGAGGGTATTTGAACAAAAGTACCCATGATCGCTTGGAGAAAGAAAGGAAAAATCTAGACCATTAAATCATTTGAGAAAAGCCATATCCAATATACTAGTCTGATATTATAGAACTCGGACTTGTGAATAAGTGTAAATACAATTTAATGTGAGCTCGACACTTGATACAACTTGACCACTGGTTTGGTCGAATATTTGTATATAGCAAATAAATAAATTAATTAATTAAGCTAGGGGATCGGATAGCAACTGTAAGCAAACTATGATATCCGTTTTAATGGAAACATATTAAAATTATAATACTACTACCATCACAACTAGTATTTTATTACAACAAATTAATTGTAATTGTTTTAAACCTCTAAACAGATATAAACAATATTACTATGGATTTTAATCTGAGAGTATCGGGACCAAGTCTCAGATTTCATAATTTAATAAACGTTGTTTTAAATGTACAAATTCAAAATTTAAATAAACCAATTCCACTCTTTAAAAGCTATGAGGCAGAAGCCCGTTGATATTATACTCTATAGGATCATAGCTGCTTTCTATAATAATAGATTAATTTATATTTGAGGAATACAAAACTTTGTCTGTGCAACATTCATGTATTGTTTTCATAATTATATTCCACCATGATACAATTATTGAAATACCTAGTATACAAGGTACCAAAAATTAAATTAGATAACCTATTCTAAATAATTTGCAATTTGTTTACATATATGATTTTTAAATAGGGGCTAGTCTAATTTATATTATTTATAAAAACTTGGGGTACATTTGCTCCTCCTTTCTACCTTAATGATTGAATTAAAGGAAGTGACTTGAATGGATATTAATATGGGGACTATTTGACCCGCAAGAGTGGCCACGTGGTCTATCGAGCTACTCTAGCAGTAGACTAGACTGCATTGTCGTATCCCCTTTCGTCGTGTTATATATTTTCTGTTGGGTAACATAAGAATTATTATTACTAGATACCTGCATTAGTACGCGTATGGCTAAGGCGTCAATTTAGTGCTAGACCAGACTACGATACACAAGAAGATCGAAGCTTAAATCCCGGTTGGGTCTACAGATGGTGTTTTTTTCTCAATATTTATCCACGCAAATGTGGGTACACTTCCTCTAAATTCAACCTTAATTACTCTTAACTACTTAGCGTAACTATTACCTATGCGTATAGCCTGAACAGGTAGTAAGTAATACACGGTGCTAAAAAAACGATGCTACTACTACTACTACTATTATTAGTTCTGTCAAATTCCATGTAATATTGCACTTAAAGTGTAAATATGCCTTATATCATATTTATGCTAACTATAATCGTCCACGATATTCTCACAGTTTTTCACTCAAGATTCTATTTTCCCGCACTCAACTATTCTCCAACATCTGCCTCGGTATCGTAGTTGGTTAACGCACTAGTCTAGTGTGGCGCTAGACTGCCGAGGATAGGGCGATCCGAGGTTCGAATCTCGGTCGGGTGAACTGGGAGTGTTTTTTTCCCCCAAATGGTTTTTTCCACTTTCCCTCCACGCAAACGCGGGTTAACTTCCTCTAAATTCAACCTTAGCAATTCATAATCCATTAGCGTAAATAGTACTTAAGCGTATAATCCGAACGGGCAGTAAGATGTGGTGCTTAAAAAAACTATTCTTAAGGGTGTGGTGCTGGCAGATTTTCTCCTTATATCTGTTGGGATTGCCCTGTCCTACTCTACTTAATAATCTTATTATTATTAGCACCGCGTCTTACTACTCGTTCGGGCTACACACACTTACGCTAATGTGTAATGGTAGGGTGATTGTGAGATGAAATGGAGGACCTACAGTTTAACGTGGAATCCGAACCATGGTGGAGGCCTGGCATTCCCCACATTCACAAGTTGTGATTCATACACGTCTTGTGCTTCCTAAGTAATTTCCTACTATAGCTAAAGCAAACACGAATATATATATATATATATATATATATATCCTCTAATTCTATCTTTATCATCCCTCTCTCATTATCCTAAACATGATAATAGGCAGGACGGGCAGTAAGTCGCAGTGCATGCGAGAAAAGGGTGTTCCACCGCTATTCCACTATAGTTTTTGTAGTCTTGTCAAGTCACACTTACCGTCATGAAAATTTGGATTATTATTATTATTTCAAAATGGTAACTTAAGCACTAAATGCGCCGTGCACGTATTCTGTCAAGTTTATTTTAATGGGTTTTTTTAGGGGAGGGCAGGGGAAACAAAGTTTGGTTTGCAGGGTTTTTTTTCTTCCTTTTTGTTGTGTCTGTAAGCCAGGGAAACATTTGAGTTCTCTTTGTTTTAGCGTCATTTGGTGTTGCGCTGGTGAACATGTTGCATTTAATGAAAAGGGGACCTCCGTACACTGTGTAAATGTGTTCATATCCTTTCACTAACAATGTTGTTATAATATTAACTCTTTGATGACCTGTGCGCGGGCCATTTAAACTAGTTTAATTCTAAAATGTGCACACCAACAACACCCCAGACCACCAATTTAGAGCTTCCAATTGGTCAAAAAGAAAATATCAACATTCACAAGTATAATTTTTTGTTATTTCAAGAATGGATCGAGACACTTTGAAGTCATATTAATTCTACTACAAACTATTTGTTCCTCTAAATCCCTTGTGTTTGTATTTCTTAGCGAGTTTGTACCACCCGAATCAATTTGCACGTGCGGATTAAAAGGTCAGGCTCATCTAATCTGATTTTTTCTGGTGACGAGGAGTCCGGGGTTCTATCTTCGGCCGGGTTTAATGAAGTTGTTATTCCGTAGATGGTTTTTCAATCCCCAACCACACATAGTTATATTTTCTCCAAATTCCATATTTATTATTCTTACCTCTTTAGAATAATACATGTGTGGATGAGTCCAATGGGGAAGTAGGATGACGTGTGAAAAAATTGATAATATCTGTAATATTAAGATGGTTTTTTTTCATTTTCAAAATAAATTTTATAACCTCCTGGACCAAACTAAAATTAACATTTGAATTCTATTCTCTCTTTTTAGAAGTCTATAGTTCTGGCCAAGGGTGTCTTACAGTGTGTGTTACTGTATGTGACAGTGTATATATATATATATATATATGTGTGAGGGGGGGAGGGCGTTTCACCCTCTTTTGTAGCTATTGAACTTAACACATGGAATAATACGCGAGTGAGCTGGGCGAGTTACATTTAGGCGGGACATTGAAGGGGGTCTTGTTACTGTATTGTGCGCCATGCAACAGATACCCCCGGGGCTCACTTCAACCCCCCCCCTCCCCCTCCTCTTTCCTCATTCCTATCCTTCCTCCTTTCCTTGGCCTCGGGGAGGCTTTCACTTTGTAATTATGTCACGAAGCTTCGTGCTAATAGAAAATATCTCCACTCATTTTAGCCGAAGAGTTCTTCGTGCTAATAAGAGAATGGCTAGAGACCTTTCGTTGTATGCTTGGGAGAGGGGGCGGGGGGAAATAAGGAATATTAAAAGCATTAATTATGTACTGCGGAGTGAATGTAATATTTTCGAGATTTGAAACTGCAATTAGATCTTTATTAGGGCTGTTATTTTGTTAAAGAGAATGGTTATCAAGCACTTGTGCAGTTTTGTTTTACACTCATAATTAATTTATTAATGAACATTGGTATAATGTTTTTAATGTTTGTCGTTTGAATTTGGATAAAGATTTTCCCCTAAAAGATTATTTTAGAAATTAGTGAGTTAAATATTTTCTCATACATTTTAAAATCTTAGTTTTAAACTATTATGTACCTTAAACAAATGTATATGACATCACCGGTGATATACATGTGTTAACAAAATACATTAAAAGAATCAAATAGCCAAAGTTATTATTTATGCTTTTTATTGGGGAATTCTCCATCAAGATATCATAGTCTTGAAATTGAAAAATGACACCTGGACATGGGCATCGAACCCGAGACTTTTGGCCTAGTACGCCAATGCTCTAACCAGTGAGCTATCCAGGAATAATCTCGTGTCCATGATCACTCTCCATTCATATTTTTAAGGCATAGTCTGTGATGGACGTGCGCAAATGATCGGCTACTAATGTGCGATTTTATAAGTTTAAGTGACATTAATCGAAGGTAACTTTCACAAAGTTTTTACCACACCCCTTCCACTCTCTACGCTACGACAAATTATTAGAAACCAACCAGACTACTAATACAAACGTCAACAATCTTTGGTGAAATTTACTCATAGTATTTCCACTCCAGCCCTACGTAATTTCCTATAAACGCATTTGCGTATAAGATGAGTGGTAAACCTTTTAGGGGGGGGGGGGNNNNTTTAGGGGGGGGGGGGGAATCCCATCCTCAGCACACATGACTAGGATTCAAACCCCGATCTCCCCATCTTAAGCTGGTTAGTCTAACATGAGAGCGTCACCTTAGATCTTTCATCCACTGAAGAAGGTGAAAACTACTCAATGACTATAATATCAGAAGAATGGCAAGTATTAAATGGTAATGGTGGATTAGAAACTGAATTTTAGAAAGTAATTAAGGAGTCAAAAGAGAACCCAAAACACCTTCAAAAACTAGTTACACATCGTATAATTATATCTCCTTTTATCCAAGAATAAGATATGAAGTCGCCAAACAACACCTCGATAGACATTTTGAAATGAGTTTAGCTTCAATAATCTGCAAATTTAAACCATTCTCTCGCACTGAAATTATTATAAAGTATGGTACCAATTATTTATATCTATTTCAAACACATTCAATCGACGTTATCACCTTATTGAACATTAAATAAAGAGGTAAGTTTCCATAAAAGAACAAATCAGAATGTTATAAGTAGAATAGTTGAGTTGTTTATGTTGTATTTATTTTCAATTAGCAGCGTTGGCGAACATTAGTTATGACAATTTATATGAATATTTAAACAAATATATCCTAATAATCTATATAATACATTTATACATACAGTAGCCCCATGGCTTCTTTGGTGCTGACTGACAGCTTACAGCTGACTTCTGACAGTAAACATTTAGGTATATACCTAAATTTTGTCTGTCAGAAGTGAAAGCTGCTAAACAAATGTTTTTGTAGATAATATGGCTCGGCGTAGGAATACATAATTTGGTCTGGTAACTTTTCAAAGCCATCAGAAGTCATCTGTGAGCTGTCAGTCAGCACCAAAGAAGCCATGGGGCTACTGTACCTCAATGAACTTATAAAGCCAACTAGAAATATATTAATAAAAACCTAAAATGGAATCACATATAATGGTCTAAAAAAGTGTGTTAAAA
The DNA here is from genome assembly GCA_902151425.1 of Timema shepardi. Lineage (NCBI taxonomy): Eukaryota > Metazoa > Arthropoda > Insecta > Phasmatodea > Timematidae > Timema > Timema shepardi. Next base: position 31,901 of record CABFVX010005556.1, on the reverse strand, counting down.
CACGTTCTAGTTCCATGTGTTTTTTATTACTATAGAAATATACCAGTGCCGTATGTCGGGAGTTCCTTTGTATTTGCGGTTTCATAAGTGTCCTCTATTTTCTTTTGTCTGTGATTCCAACTTTTTTATTTCGTTTGTACTAATTCTCGTTGAACACATGACATGATCCTTTCATCTGCAGAATAGAGACGTTAGTTTAAAGATAAGTGTGTGTGGTTCATTTGGTTTTTAGAGGTTTTAATACATTAATTTTCACGTTTCTCTTACTGGTGTATTGTTATATAATTTTAATTCAATGAATGTCAGTCTCATATATACCTCGGTTTTCTTACGAATTGACATATTTGACAGCTATTGTTACTAGAACTACTTTTCACGACACGTCTGGCCATGTAATCTGCACCTGTCACTTTTGATATAAATATTATTATTATTATTAATATTATTAGCACCGCGTCTTACTACCTGTTCGGTTTATACGCACTTACTCTAATATGTAATGGTAGGGTGATTGTGAGATGAAATGAAGGACCTACAGTTTAACGTGGGATCCGAACCACGGTGAAGGCATTCCTCACATTCACAAGATGTATTGTCAGAGGTGAAGGAAGGGTTTGGTAATCAGATAGATCTGTGCCGGGACCGAGGATTGAACCCCGGCCGCCAGCACAGAAGTCTGACACCTTACCCCTAGACCACTAGGTCACCTAGAAATAGTAAAATGTTACCAAAAAATAAACATTTTTGTAAGAGTTGCTCCAAATGTCCGTCCATTCATAGGAAAATCAAGATATAGTCGGGTTTCCCAGTGATGAGAAAGTCGAGGATTTAATCCCGACTGGATATATTTAGGAAGGTTTTCCCTAAATTATTTCACACTCTCCCGCCACGTAAACACGAGTATTTCTTTAACCTGTGACTTCCTCGTCTCTATACAACTAACGCAGTTAAAATGAGAAAACCAGGTGAGTAGTGTGTCTCAGAGGAAGGTTTATATAATTTTAAATTATATGGGTTTGATAATGTGCGATCCGTCTTATTTACTATCTTGGCTATTCGCTTATTTACTGTGGTGGGATCGTGGCGATGAATGCTGAGTTTTATACTAAATGAATCCCTAGTACGATGTAGTGATGATAAAAAAAAACTTGCCTGCTTTACTTTGGTTTATAGCTTGGCTTGTTTCTTCTGCTAGCAGTAACAATAATTCTGGGTGACCTAGCGGTCTAGGGGTAAGATGTCAGACTTCTACGCTGGCGGCCGGGGTTCAATCCTCGGTACCGGCAAAGATTTATCTGATTACCAAACCCTTCCTTCACCTCTGACAAGACATGTGAGGAATTCCAGGCCTCCACCGTGGTTCGGATTCCACGTTAAACTGTAGGTCCTTCATTTCATCTCACAATCACCCTACCATTTTTGGTAATCAGATAGATCTGTGCCGGGACCGAGGATTGAACCCCGGCCGCCAGCACAGAAGTCTGACACCTTACCCCTAGACCACTAGGTCACCTAGAAATAGTAAAATGTTACCAAAAAATAAACATTTTTGTAAGAGTTGCTCCAAATGTCCGTCCATTCATAGGAAAATCAAGATATAGTCGGGTTTCCCAGTGATGAGAAAGTCGAGGATTTAATCCCGACTGGATATATTTAGGAAGGTTTTCCCTAAATTATTTCACACTCTCCCGCCACGTAAACACGAGTATTTCTTTAACCTGTGACTTCCTCGTCTCTATACAACTAACGCAGTTAAAATGAGAAAACCAGGTGAGTAGTGTGTCTCAGAGGAAGGTTTATATAATTTTAAATTATATGGGTTTGATAATGTGCGATCCGTCTTATTTACTATCTTGGCTATTCGCTTATTTACTGTGGTGGGATCGTGGCGATGAATGCTGAGTTTTATACTAAATGAATCCCTAGTACGATGTAGTGATGATAAAAAAAAACTTGCCTGCTTTACTTTGGTTTATAGCTTGGCTTGTTTCTTCTGCTAGCAGTAACAATAATTCTGGGTGACCTAGCGGTCTAGGGGTAAGATGTCAGACTTCTACGCTGGCGGCCGGGGTTCAATCCTCGGTACCGGCAAAGATTTATCTGATTACCAAACCCTTCCTTCACCTCTGACAAGACATGTGAGGAATTCCAGGCCTCCACCGTGGTTCGGATTCCACGTTAAACTGTAGGTCCTTCATTTCATCTCACAATCACCCTACCATTACACAATAGCGTAAGTGCGTATAACCCGAACAGGTAGTAAGACGCGGTGCTAATAATAATAACAATAACAACAATTATTCTGAGATAACAGTTAAAATAATCTTATTTACTGTGATATATTAAAATTATACGTTTACTAAAATAAGTTTACTAAAATATATTTACTTGCAATATAGTCATAGTACAGTCAATTTGGTTTCGGGCACAATCCTATTATTTTTTGGTTTTATTTCAAGGAAGAACAGATGTTTATATTGTACAATCACTTAATCTAGCCCAAGAAATAAGATTTCCACTAAAGAGTATAAAATTGTCTTAGTTACATTGAGCTAATAACAAAGATGCTTTTGAAAATCCCAGTAAAATTAAGAGATAGACCTTGAAAATAATTTCTTACTCAAATGTTTGTCTGGTCTGGTGTTATTTCCTAAATATATTTTACATGCTTTTTTTAAAATTGTTTTACCATAAGTGAAAGCGTTAACAATCTAATTCTTAAAAACTATGTTTAAGATAATATCATGATCACGTATACCTACTTACGATAACCTTGAATTATTATAAAATTCCATCTAATGCGTGCTTAACGAAACATGAGATAAAGCTATTTAACGTCTGAAATATTGCCCTTTTTTTTTAAATCACGTTCCAAACCTTGTTTGCAGGGATTCGCTTATTTTCCACCGAGCGAACAAAATGTGTGGTCTGCAAGGCTTGACGAGGAAAGGTTTTAATGGAACGTGGCAGTCAATTTTGCCTTTCCCTCCCTCCCTCCCTCCCTCCCTCCTTCCCTCCCTCCATCCCTCCTTCCCCCACACACATCGTGATCACACGTAGCACAGAAAATATCTATTTTATATCCGGGGTCGGTAGGGATTTTTTTATTTTGTTTTAATAATATTGGCACTCGCTTCAGTGGCGCATGGTCAAACGCGCTACCCTCGCATTATACTAGACTGCAGATGACGGGGATCTGGAGGTTCAAATCTTGGTCGCGTGAACTGAGGGTGGTTTTTTTACAAAATGGTTTTTTCCCCTCTCCTTGCACGCAAATGTGAGTACACTTCCTTTAAATATAACCTTACTAATCCTTAAAACCACTATTGTAGTTAGTACATACGCATATGACCCGAGCTGTTAGTAATACGTGGTGTTAAAAAAATATTGGCAATTGTAGTTTTTGTTTTAAGTTATTGGATTAGGATTGAGAGTAGGCCTATATTATTTTTTCATGATCGCATCTCACTGCCTGTTCAGACTAAACGTAGGCCTTCTTTATTTGGCTGGACTTAAACTAGACGATTGCCCTAAATTGTTTAGGTTAACTTCGTTTGTAAGCGGTGGGCAGATAAACTGTTGTATGTTAAAAAAAAGTACACGTTAAGCCTTAAAGATTCTTAACATTGTCTTTCTAAGTAGTATAATTATATAGACTTCAAACCATATGTAAAAGTATACCTGCTCCAAATCATTTGGAACGGGGATATGCAAGGGAGTGATCTACAAGGCCTATTACCTACCAATTGTGACGTAAGCTGCAGGAATGTGGGAAATGAAGGAACAGGATAGAAGCAGAATGCAGGCCAGTAAAATGAGACTTCTGAGAAGAGGGATTGGTGTGACAATTTGACAGGATGAGAAATGAGAAAGTAAGAAGAATAGTAAAGGAAGAACCAGTCCAGGACAGATTAGAGAAGGCACGACTAAGGTGGTAATACCATGTGAGAGGGATGGAGAGGGAAAGGATGACAAGGAGGATCTTGGATATGGAGGTGAGAGGTTGAAGGCAGAGAGGAAGACCAAGGGACAGATGGCTGAAGGAAGTAAGGAGGAGTGTGGAGGAGAGAGAGGAGAGGACTGGGCCAAGCTGTAGGGAGAGAGGAGAGGGCTAAGCCAAGGTGGAGGGAGGGAGGTGGTGGGAGGAAAGGACCGACCGAGCCAGTGGTTGGAAGCTGTCCATGATGGTATGACGATGATTATGACTATGTATATGAATATATATTGACATAACATTGACAGGCTTTCTAATACTTTTGACCAAACGGGAGTTTCTATCAACTCACTCAAACAAAATAATCATACTACTAATAATAAATTATTATACAAATAAATTATATAACAACGTTTAACCCTCACCGGTGGTTGCATAGACAAATGCATCACTCTCATGTTAGATTTGATTTCCGGTGCTCGAGGGATCCGAGCACGAATCCCGTTGGTTAAAAATGTGAATATATCTCATGCCTGTTTTATTATTATTATTATTATTATTATTATTATTATTTTTAGGACCGTGTCTTACTACCCGTTTGGGCTATACGCACTTACGCTAATGTGTTAATGGTAGGGTGATTGTGAGATGAAATGAAGGACCTACAGTTTAACGTGGAATCCGAACCACGGTGGAGGCCTGGCATTCCTGTTTAATTACTATAGCGTATAGCCCGAACAAGAACTATAACGTTGTGGCGGGGAGGGGGAGAAACCCACCTTAAAACATAAGTCAATCACAGGACTGTATCACATTATTTATTTATAATAACATTTTTTGTTATCAGTGACGAGCAAGATAAATAAAAAAAACATTTAATTAAAAATTGTTTTCCCCGAACCGTAGAGCTATTTAACAAGTTCCTCCTCCTTTCACTGTTGCGGTGGAACGGAAAAGCGCCACAATGGCCACTGAACTCTAGATTGCTCCATTGTTTTTGTTATGTTCGAACCTAATTACTACGGTCAATAGAAGGCAGTGGTTTTGAGTTCCGTTCCGTTCCTCTCTCACTAACCCCCCCCCCCTCGCCCCTTTGGCAGTCCGTCCCTTAAATCCGTCAACCGTTCTGGTAAAACCGCTGGATGTAATTTCCTGTCATTTGAGAGAATGTTAAACGTCAAAGCCATGTCCCCAGTCGAAATGTGCTTAATTTTAGTTGTTTGCTACGATGGGAGTCACGTGGTGGTGCGCTGTACAGATATACCACTTACCTGGGCGGTCAGTTCCAATGAAGCCAAGTTCAAACCCAGATGGGTACAATATACACATTACTTTACTAGTGGGCTATGCGTGTATTTCATCATTACCTTATACAACATTTATGGCTGACAATCAATCAATTAAAAGGTTTAACTCAAACCCATATACATCTTATTACTTTACTAGAAGGCTTTGTGCGTATTTCATCATCACTTAGGCAGTCATTTATGGCTAAAAATCAATAAATCAATTAATCAATAGGTTCAAACTCGAAACCACCCTGGCACAAAATAAGATACAAAAATGACTATTAACTAAACAATATTTTTGGTGGAAATCTAGTTATATAATAATGTAAAGTTAAAAGCCATCCGGGTAGAATATAAAGCTAGCTCATTTATTAGTGGGCTATACACGGTTATAACTATTAACAGGACAATAATTATTGGCGGCCATTTATGTATAAAATAAAGTTAAAACCTGGTTGGATTGGGTTTATGTAAACAGCTCTATTCAAATTGCAGTGTATTTGGTGGAATATTATGGAGGGTCAAAAGTTTATCTGTGATATGTTCTAATCTACCCGGTCCCCGTTTAACCAATCATAAGCTCGCTTCGGTGAGCACATGGTCTACTTTACTTCTACGAAAATGCGGGTATACTTTCTCTATATATATATCCTTACTCGTCTTAAACACATTAATGTACAGTAATTATTACATAAACGTACAACCCAAACGGGTAGTAAGACGCGGCGCTAAAAAAAAAACAATAAAAGGTAGCGTCTTTTCAAATCTACCTCACCCATGTTCCTGTATTTTGGTTTGTATCTGACCGGTGGTTGAGTGCGTGATGAGAACAAATCCCAGACAGGTACAGTAAAACTAACCTTGCTTACCCTGGAAACACGCCACTCCACGCAACTCGTATTTAAGTAACATCACTCTAAAGATAAAATAGAATTGATTCGTTATCCCGAGACGCAGTTGAATAAAACGTTAAAGAAAACAAGCGAACCCATTATTTTCTAGGCCTGACATTCATTCAACGCAGAACGGGAGCTGAGCGCTTTAAACAGCCAAACATTCCTGAGCACTTTGCACGGCAGGTAAACGTTAAAAAGAAGGAGAGAGGAAAAAAAAAAGGTGTGCCGAAACAAGTTTATACACTTCGCCTTCACTTAACCTCCAGCTCGATTCGCAAGCTGAGTTTAAAGAAGGAGATATTCGCGCTAAGGTAGAAAACTTCAAATTGCAACGAAGAGGACCTTGTCTTGGGTTTTAAAAATATGAAGAATAACTAAGTTGTGTTTAAACTACTTTGGAAAACTTTAAAAGTTTTAATTGTAAATATTAGCCTGGGTGCTGGCATTTAATGCATTTATTTTTAACTTAGAAATTCATCCAAATAGGCTCGTCAAAATTCCTATACAGTACTTTTATTTTTATGCTATGTCTTAACATTAAAAATTGTTATACAGACAAGTATTTGTTTATGTGGGTATTAAATAAAATAGGATTATGTTTAAAAGTAGTCATTAAATTCAATCCGTAAAAACAATTAAATATATAAGCTTTACTTAAAATGAATTATAATATGATAGTTTTACTTCTCAATATATTTTGTTATAAATTTAACTAAACAAATATACATAATTTTAAGAAGTTAGTTCTACAGTTAATATTACAAGTTTTAAGAAAATTCTTAATATCTCAATTTTATAGGCTAGCTATGTTAAAATATCAAAAGTTTTGAATATAAAAAATATACAAATACTCGTATAAAAAATGTAACAAAAGTCATGGCATTCGAGGAACGAGAGTGAGAGATAAGTTCGTTTATCTAACCGACGCCTCCAGTCAACTCGAAGAAAGTCAGGTAGATCTATTGTCTCTTACCTGACGACAACTATGATGGTAAGGCTCAAGACGTAATCCAAACGGGCATCATGGAGCATCCATTATTCATCCTCTCAACATGGTATCCCTCTTCTCTCTTCTTCTTTCTCTCTCTTAGCGTCTTCTTTTTATTATCCTCGCCTCAAGTTGTCTCCTTCTCTGTCCACGTGATCAACCGCACTGTGTTTCGGGAGAAGTAGATAACTCCTCTCTCTCTCTCTTCCTCCCTGCTTTGCAGATGAAGCATCTCTCATCCAAAAGGTCCCGAATTACCGCAAGAGATTCGAGGTTTAAACTGCCCCATTATGGCGCGAACCACAGCCACTAGTGATTCAAGGATTATTCTTGGAAGTATGTTTGGTCGTAAATGATTAGGAAACGTCTTGTTACCTTCTACAATTTCTCTCGTTATTTAACGTGTTCTCCAAGGTGTCGAAAATAACGCCCGACCAAAGATAATGTTGATCATTCAATCAAGGCTTGTTAGTTTTTATACGTGCCATCTTACTACCCGTCCAGGACATTCACATATTTACATTAGTAAGGTAGAGAGGGGACAGGTATGGTTAGAATTATTCTGGGAAATCATTCAGTAAAAATTTCCTTCAGTACATTATTATTAGCACCGCGTCTTACTACCCGTTCGGGTTATACGCACTTACGCTAATGTGTAATGATAGGGTGATTGTGAGATGAAATGGAGTACCTACATTTTAACGTGGAATCCGAACCACGGTGGAGGCCTGGCATTCCTCACATTCACAAGATGTCTTGTCAGAGGTGAAGGAAGGGTTTGGTAATCAGATAAATCTTTGCCGGGACCGAGGATTGAACCCCGGCCGCCAGCATAGAAGTCTGACACCTTACCCCTAGACCGCCAGGTCACCCTTCTTTAGTACACCTGGCTGGGCTTTGAAACTAGACCTGCAAGCTAAGCCAGAAGAGGTTGGTGCCTAAAGTTCGTAGCACATATGGACGCCACCGCGTGTATCAAGTTTGCACCAAGTCATATAGTCACTAATAGTTATGTGGCCTTTCACAGGGAACAATAGAAAAGGTGTTTTTTGAAGTTTTTCTAACAAAACTTTTTTTTTGTCAAAATAAATCAAATATTGCTTATGTACAAACATAAAGTTTAATTTTCTTCACAGAATGATATAGGCAGTTGTTGAATATCTGTCGAGGGTTTCCTGGAATTTAACGGGCAACTTTTACTTTTAATTTTAAATTTTGTCATCTAATATAATACCACTATGCTCATAACAAATGTTCAACAGCTATTGATATCACTATGTGAATAAAATTAAACTCTGAAATGTTTTTACTAGATCAATATTATATTCATTTGCCCCCACCCCCCACAAAAATGTATATAAAAAACCGTAAAAACACTGTGCTCTTCTCACATCCCTTATACCATCACCATAAGTGGTTGAATTTCAAGCCATGGTTTAACGTAATAATACTACAAGCTATGGAAACATGCATAAATAAGGGGGGAATTTTAACTATACTATAAGACATAGAAATTAAACTAAAATTTTCATCTGCAACTCTGAAGCCATAAAACTTAATCTCTTTCTTTTATATGTACAACCACGTCTTGCTACCGGTTCAGGTTGACCGTATATTTGATAATAATTACTATAATAGTGTTGTAATGAGGAAGGAATCATTTGAGAGATAATATACTCGCATTTGCGTGAAAGGAGAATGGGAAACAATTTAGGAAAAACCACCCTCAGTAGACCCAGCCAGGATTCGATCCCTGATCTCTCCGCATTAGAAGGCCGGTCCAATAAGAATTGTCACCTTATACTATTAGGCCACAGTTGTGGGTCTTAATCTCTTTGTGTTTCTAAATAAACTAATATTGATTTTGAAGTATACAAATTTACACAATTTGAAATTGTGCTTGAAATGATTACTTTGTATATTTAAACATATCTCTAGAAAAAAAACACTTAATTAGGACCGTAATAGGTTTCAGTCGTTTGTTCTATGTTCGTGCTACATCTACCCAAAGGTCCATTAACTTACAAATTAATGTTTGTAGTTAACTTTTTACTTTTAAACATTTGAATATAATGTATTTCAGTGGATTTAACTATGTAGCTATGGAATATGTGGGACAAGACTTTTATGTTGAATCAAATTTAAGTATTTTGGTGTTTATACTCGTTCTTTGTTTGTATGATTTATTGAATTTATCGTAATTAAAATTTTAATTTTTCAAATCATCATGATTTTAAAAATATGCAGATCAAAATATTAAGTTAAAATTTCTGTTCACACCTTATAAAGCAATACAAAATATTGACACATATTAACCAGTCTAAATGACGTACATTTCTAGACTATCCATTGCCTTACTTGGTTAATAATTTCTAACTAAATGACATCACTGGGGGTAATATAAATATGGGTTTGAGTGTTAACACTTTCTTATAATTCACTAGAATTTTAAGAATAAATTTATTGAAAAACATTTAACTTATAAAATAATGAAAAAATATATTTTATAGCTTACCACTTGCTGTATTAAAATATATTCAGCCCAAAAGCTTGATTTTGATTACATGCCTCACTTACCAAAGATACTATAAATATTTAATTCAAATATAATTTAAATCTTTTCTAAGTATCATTTTTATATAAACACAAATTAATATCAGGCCATTAAAAATATTAATCGATTTTCAGGCCAAATACAAACATTCCTGTTGTTAATATAATTTTATTATTGATATTATTAGTATTGTTATTAGTACTATTCCTTGTTTCTATTTTTTTCTCCTTATTTCTTACGTATTCTTGTACATAAACGAATTACACGCATTTCTTTGACCCAAAAATGTGGGTTTAAAAATAATCTACTTTTTTTAAAATTACCTGATTTATTGATTTTATCAGCATAATCTTATAATGAATTTCTTTCATCCTATCTCCCAGCTCTTGTCCATTTGACTTGTAGGAGAAATGTCGTGAAATGCGACTAGAGAAGAAGCGAGGGGGAAGGGGAGGTGATAAAATGATTCAGGAGATGGAACGAACGATCCTGGTCTTGTAATAGAGAAGCCAATAGATATTAATGTCAGAGCCAGGCGGAGCTTAACATACATAGGAGGGAAGTGGTGAAGAATTATATCGGCCATTGAACAGGTGTTCATTATTCCAGCCTTGGGTGGATCCATTATTGATTCGTATCTAGCCTCTTTGGTTGAAACGGTAGTTAAAAACCCGCCTCGGTGGCGTAGTTGGCTAACGCGCTAGTCGTGTTCAGCTCTACCGCTGAGGGCGGGGAGATCGAGGTTCGAATCTCATTCGGGTGGACTGGGGGTGGGTTTTTCCTAAATGGTTTTTCACTCTCCCTCCACGCAAATGCGGGTTCACTTCCTCTATTTAAACCTTCCCAATTCCTAATCCGTTAGAGTAATTAGTACTTAAAGCGTATAACCCGAACGGGTAGTAAGACGCGGTGCTAAATATTATCTTTTTTTGTCACCGCGTCTCACTATCCGTTCGGGTTTCAAGCATACGAATATGTAGGCTACTAATCACCAACGTGTTAGGCTACTAATCACGTCAACGTGTTAGACTACTAATCACGCCAACGTGTTAGGCTACTAATCACGCCAACGTGTTAGGCTACTAATCACGCCAACGTGTTAGGCTACTAATCACGCCAACGTGTTAGACTACTAATCACGCCAACGTGTTAGGGATAAGGAAGATGGAATTTAGAAGAAGAGAAACAGATTTTTTTATGCGTTGAAATATAATAAAGAAGTGTGTAGGAAAAACCACCTTTGGTATAGCCGACCAGAAATCGAACCCTGAACTCCCCATCATCGGCAGTGCATTATATTGCGAGAGTTACGCCTTTCACTATTCAACCACCAAAAAGTTTATGTATTATTTAATTACGTAATAATTTGTATATTTGAATAACATAAAGGATATGCCTACTTCACATTTACTGAGTGAGCTGTAAGCAAAATATCGAAATAAATACTTGATGTGTGAGAATTCTACTAATAGTAATTTGTTTGAAATAATTAGCATACAATTGAAAATAATATTATCTTTTCTAGAAAAGTGTGTTGTTTTTGGAATTCATTATATTTTAGAAGTTAATTACTTCTGTAATACCCGTTAATAATTTAAGATGTGCCTATGTGCCGTCCTTAAGACCAATCTATAATAAACGGAGTAGGATTCAATAATAAAGAAGCCAACTTTGCTGAAAGATTTGTTAACTATTTCAATCTCCTATCCAATTAGAGAATGTCTAGACTTCAGCTTTAAGGGCTGTATGTGTAGTATTAAGATTTATATACAAGGTTTATGTAGTTTTTAATTCATATGCTAATTTAATATGTGTGTTTAAAAAGTCAAAGTTAAAAATCACAATATAAAAACCATTATTATAACTTTTTATGAGACATCAGTAATCCTCCTCCCAAATTAACTGGATTCAGTTAAAATGTACAGTTCATATATTTACAACCTATACCTCAAAAGTAGAGTTTGTTATTGATACTCCTCCCTTTCCTTCAGGATGTAAATTATTGAACAGAAATTGTAAAGTATATTTCTAGGTACACCCAATGATCCTAAACTTGGTGATGACTTAGAGTTCAATTCATATTTCCCGACTCTAAAGTTCATTTGATGATTAAAGAGCACAACGTCTTCATTAAAACTATCGACCCATCTAACATTTATTTTACCCGCATTGGTGGACACGCGGACTAATTTTCAGGCTCCTTTGGTCTGGTTTGCTCGTGAGAGGTTGGGTTCTAATCCCGTACAGATGTACTGAAAGATTTCCACTTCATAAATTCCTTTACTTTCTACATGTAAATAAGGGTACATTTTCTCTAGTACATACCTTAATTACCCTAACCCTAAAATTATATTTAGATACGATAAAACACGTACCAGTGGTCACGTTGACTAAATGTTGGGCTCATCTAATCTGGTTTTCTGATGATGGAAAGATCTTGTGTTTAGTGTGAAGACGTATTGGATTATTGGGTTCATAAAGAATGTTGAGGTAAATTTCTCGCTTCAAGACCCGATGTCCGTGTTTAAAACCCAGAAGGGCTCAGTTTCTTGAGTGATAAAAATCCGTAACACAATTTCCTTTGGAGGGGAAGTAAAGCCTTTGGTCGCATGGCAATTGTGGTATGTGAAAATACCTTTCCCGGCATAATTGGTATGCCCTTTCGCTCTCGCTCATAGAAATGTTCACGTTTGGCTATAATTAGACGAATCAGAAAGTGAACGTTATATGTATTTAAAATAAATAATACAAAATTATTTTTTAAAGAAAATTAGTTATCGGTATATATTAATTTGGTTTTGAGATCTAAAAGTGGTTGTCCTGAAAAATGTGCGTTACGTCACCTTTTCCTCCCGTACCCTTCAAATAATACGAATAAAATGATTTCCCTATTCAAACATCTTGTATCTACGAGTGTACACGATGAAAGCAGTGTGTAGGTGCTATGTGGTCAAACCGAGCGAATATAAGACGGGTTTGAATAAAGGGGTTGGTCGGGGAGGGAGGGGGGGTGGGCGATATGAAATATAGAGGGAAGAAGAGAAGTTCAGGCCAGTGGGTGGTTCGGCTCACTAACTCTGATATACTGACTAATGTCGACCGGGCTCTAGTGCTTTTGATTTATTATCGTCTGAGGCTTTTACTTGGACTTTAAACACACATACATTCATTCAGACCAGGAGTGTAATGGGGGGTAGAGGGGGAGAGGTTTCGAGTTTCTGCTTTTCGGAGACACTAACAATTGAGCAAGAAGAATTTGGAGGGCGTGCTTGGATAAAGATTAGAGGGGGTGTATTAGAGCTATCATATTGGAAATTACAAGCCGATACTACAGGAGATTCTTTTTTAAAGGGGGTGCTCGGGATTTAATAAAATAGTTTAGTTAAACTTTGAAATAATAGTATCCTAGAATCTTTATTGAAAAAATAAATGTCAAGTATAAAATAATGTTAATTTTATTTATTTATGATTATAGATTGGAGCTTTACTACGAATCGTTCTAAATATTGGAAGTTATCATTTTATTATCACCTGCTTCGGTGGCAGCATGTTTTAAGGCCTAAGGCATCTCTCAATAGACTAGAATGCTGGTGAGAGAGACATTGGGATTCAAATCTCGGTCGGGTGTAATGAAATTTTTTCTTAAAATGACTCTCCACTCCTCCACGCAAATGTGAGTACATTTCCTCTAAATTCAGCCTACCTCATCATTAACACGTTAGTGTAATTAATAAATATGTGGGTACCCCTAAAAAAATAGTAAGACGCGGTGTTAAAAAAAATTAAAAAGTAATTAATTTGTCCATACTAGTGGTCATATTTACTTAAATTTGTGAATTATGAGCGTTTTAAACTCATAATGTGTACAAGCTTTCACAAACTTTTTTTTTTTGCGTATAGCACATTTGCCCGTGATCGATGCAGTACTTAGTTCGGTCCCCGCGTATGTAGTTTTATCTTCTCTGTGGGAACAAAACATTGTCTACATGTCATACCCGCAATGAGATGACGTGATGACGGTGATTATGAAGGTGTGGGGCCAGTGGGAATCTTAGACCTAACTTGAGCCTAATTAACCAGACTATGATGACCACCGTAAGCTCCCTCTTCGGGAAAAATACCAATGGTACCACCGGGAATCGAACCCTGGACCTCTAGGTCAGTAGCCAAGGACATTGACCACTATGGATCTATTCAATTACCAGTAATAGCGTCAATAAGATTAAATATTGTCACATTATCTAAATGTATTAATTTTCTATAATCTCAATTATTGGCAGTTTGCTATAGTTATAAGATTCACATTTTAGTGCGGTTTAGAATTAGAGATAAACTTGTCTATGTTATATATTTATGACTACCACGAACAGTTTATTTTAGCGTAAAAGCTTTCAATAAATATTTTCCGGCTACCCGCTTTTATTTAAAATAAAAATAGAAACAAATTAATTTAAAAGAATATACATTTTCAAATTTCATTATACATTTTACGTGCCATATTTTTGTAATAATGATGAAATACTATTTTTAAAGGAAATTCACTTAAGTTGGATGCCGAGATTAAACCGAAAGGTTTTGGTCATCAAATATTTTGACGGTCTCAAATATACCTAATGATTGTAGCACTCTTTTGGAGAGTACGAGTATGGTACGAGTTATTACTATGAATATTTAAAATGCACACATATCTAATCCGTTCTCTTATGGGGTAGGCAAGAAACTGTGCATATATCTCAAAAAACAACTCTGAATTTAATCTTTCTTCACTAACTTTCTCCACACTTATCTATACTCGCATACTCCCTTCGCGTCAACAACATCCTTACACCGAGTCATACAAACTCTTTTATTCTCAACACTCTTAATGTTACTCTTTTTCACACATTTGTCTACCACATTTAGCCGTGTATTACATGGCCTACTCCTTCCTTTTGATCCACACACTCTACCTTCATAAAGTTGTTTCGTCACTTGATCCACACTCATCCCCTCAACATTCCCAAACCAACGTATGACGCTTCTTTCACATTGACCTATATCGGATTCTCTTTCAAAACGTACTTCAGCACCCTTTCATTATTTTCTCTGTCCATACGAGTTTTTTTTTTCACATACATATTGTTGGTATCTCATTTGAACTGCATTCAAAGCTGATATTAATATTTCATACTAAAATTAAAGATTAATTTTAGTGTAATAACTGATTATATACATTTATTTTACTATTTAACTTTGTTTCCCCTTACTATTTGCCTTAACCGCACACGGAACCATATTTTAGAGAATTTTTATAAAAGGGTTAATTAACCAACATTGACCTACGATCAAAATATTTAATTTCTAGAAGTCGAAATTTACACCATTTATTATTTTCACCATATATCTATCACGTCAGAAGATATCGATTGTATATAAATATAGCTAGAAACTTTTTTAAATGTCAAAAATAAATTGGTGCTCAACCTATGGATCAATTTTAAGTGTGGCATTAGTAATAGGTTCAAATATACTTTTAATATATATTAGAACGAATCACCGTATAGAATTAAATGGGAAGTATTAAATTATATCTCCGAAAGTAATTTACATTAATAAGATAAGAATTGTCGCAAATCATTTTTAATTTGATTAACTAAACCCATTTTAAACCACAAAATAACTGCACGAAAAAAAATTGCCAACTATCAAAATACTCAGCTATATTGATGTATTTAAAACAAAAATAAATTATTAGAGCTTTTTGTATTTTAATAACAATTGGTATGTGGGGAATGCCAGGCCTCCACCGTGGTTCGGATTCCACGTTAAACTGTAGGTCCTCCATTTCATCTCACAATCACCCTATTTACACATTAGCGTAAGTGCGTACAAACCGAACGGGTAGTAAGACGCGGTGCTAATAATAATAATAATAATAATAATAATAATAATCTTTATTTAATGAACCAATAAAATTTCATTTTTAATAGTTCTAGAAAAATATGTTTTTAAATTTTGTCATTTAAGTGAAATAATAATAAATTATTAGTGAATATGTTCTGGAACTACATATACTATAAGTGACACTATTGGTAAAAAGTTTGCCATCGTTTCCTCTCTTGTATTAAAAAAAAAATTGTTTCGAGGGACATATCTGACAGTGATAGAGTGCTCTGGTGCTGCGACCTACCGGTAGAATCCACACCAGACATTGAAAGTTTAACTGTGAAAAATGGTCCTCACACTTCCCTCAGCCAGTTTCTACATACAGCTACTCTTCTTTCTTTGCCCATAACTTCAAAGATTTATATATTTCAAAAGAATATAAAATAACAAGTTCCTCTTGCATGGAAAAAGTTAAAGGAATAACCGAATTTTCCCTCAACAATGATAAACTTTATAAACAGTTTTACTGGTAAGTGACGTTATAAATAGTTACGAAACTTTAAACATAGTGTTTTTTATATGGTGTTAATGTGTTAAAGTCATAGTATCACCACGCTAAGCTATAAACCACACTTCCTTAAGAGGGTCATTATATACTTGTATGCATTATTCAAGTGTCTATACTGGATGTATGAACCGTAAAACTTAAACGAGATGTTAATGGAGTCGTAGAATGCTTAGTAGACTACTTTATTTTGTTAGCACCAGATATTACCTTCCGTTCGGGCAATACGCCAGGAGACTATTAAAAACTAATTTAAATATATGTTTAAAAATGACTCCTGTACATAGAAATCTATTCCTAGACCAGAATCTAAGCTCTTTGGTACCGATTTCAATAAATTCTTGTGTCTAGGTATACATTTTCAATATAGATATATTTAAAATAACCATTTGGAATAGAATTTCTCCGTTACAAACGTTAGTGTTTCTATAAACGGGCTAGTTATTGTTTGTCAGTTTTATTATTATTATTATTTAGCACCACGTCTTACTACCCGTTCGGTTTATACGCACTTACGCTAATGTGTAATGGTAGGGTGATTGTGAGATGAAATGGAGGACCAACAGTTTAACGTGGAGTCCGAACCACGGTGGAAGCCTGTCACTCCCCACTTTCACAAGCTGTGATTAATACACGTCTTGTCAGAGGTGAAGGAAGGGTTTGGGCAATCAGATAAATCTGGTCAGTTTTATTTGAACATGATTTTACTTTAAAATTGGATGAGTAATAAAAATGAGCTTACCCGGCCATTACAATATGTATATATATCAGGCATCGGGTAATAACACACCTCATTGGTTAATTAATTATTTATTAACTAATGTGTGTTATGTTAAAACGTGTGTAATTGAAAAGTAACATCGCAACACGGCGATTACACCGGGGAAAATACCTTTAGCAGTTTAATATTATTTTACAAACTGAGATAAACATAATTGTCGCTTCTTTATTTAATTCGGGAATATGATCGACGTTCCCGGTTGTAATGTTTTAATAAAATTGTTATAATAATATTGTAGCAAAATGCACGTCTTGTATTGGCTAGGGTGACCTGGTGGTCTAGGGGTAAGGTGTCAGACTTCTATGCTGGCGGCCGGGGTTCAATCCCAGGTCCCGGCAAAGATTTATCTGATTACCAAACCCTTCCTTCACCTCTGACAAGACATCTTGTGAATGTGAGGAATGCCAGGTCTCCACCGTGGTTCGGATTCCACGTTAAACTGCAGGTCCTCCATTTCATCTCACTATCACCCTACCATTACACATTAGCGTAAGTGCGTATAACCCGAACGGGTAGTAAGACGCGGTGCTAATAATAATAATAATAATGTATTGGCTAGTAAAACAATCCTTTCAGTACATAGTTTTGTTATATTTTTGACTTTCATGTAAAGGAAAACTTATTTTTTTATTTATTTTTTGTTGAATTCACAACTTTCCTTGTAACCTGTTATTCTAACGTAAAAAAGCAAATTATCTCTCTCACTGTCCATTGAATAAATTATTTTTGTAAACATATGTAGTAAATTATTAAACAAGTAATACTTTTTAAACTAATTTTTAACTTGATCGAGAGCCCTGTGGTCTGTTGTAGAGTTGCTCAAAGCCCCAGGAAGTATCTTTCATCATACTAATGAGACCTGGAATGAATTAAGCTATGAGACTAAACCTTTTCTCAGCGAACGTCTGTTCAAGGGTACATTAAAATTGAATGTTTCAACATAAACGTAGTAAGTAAATACGTTCACCAATATAGGACTAGTCTTTATTGTAAATATATATTTATGTAGGCATATACACATACTGTATAATATATATATACTTTTAAAAGAGGAACGTTTTTACCCTTTGGCCATTTTAATGACTACGATCTTTTTTTTAAAAGTGCTGAGTATTTTTAACGACATCCGGTTTCTTTCATTGAAAATATAAATGATAAAGACACTTTTTTTTGTTTCTCCTCTTTTATATTCATCCATCTTTTTTACTCAATGAATTTTGATTTAGGTCTACATAGACACACAGACATTCGGATTTAGACAAGGTTTAAAAACTTTTTTTTTTCTTTGGACTTTTGAAAAATAAATAATTTACAACTTTTTTTAAAAAAGTTTCCGCCTAGGGATTCCCAATGTTTTATGTTTGTAGGAACCCTTAAAATATTTTGTAAAATCTCAGGGAACCCTTATCTGGCTGACACATTAGGTTTTACAGGGGTAAATTACATGATATACGTGTATGTCAGAGGCTAGTAAATTATAATTAACGAAAACTTTTGAATAAAAGATTAAGGTTTTATATCTTTCTTTTTATTTATTACTGTACTTCATTACTTGAACTTAGATTATTAATAATATTCTTACCAACATCACTGTTAACAATATTAAAGGATTTTTTTCTCATCTTCTTCGGATACATATTTATACACTGACCGTATCCTACGGTGTTAATTTTGGAAAGATAAAAATATACAACTGTTAAAAAAATGTTGTTTCTAAAGATTAAAACAAATATTCAGAAAATACTTCAATAAGTAAAAAAAAAATATTACAATATGTAGTTAAAGCACACACACAAATATTACATTTGAGCGGACAGGTCAATTAAAACTTGTTATTACAAATCAGGTTAAAAATATACTTTTTTTATTGATAAAACTAAAGTCATAAACGAATACATTTGAATAAATTACACCTTTTTTTCCATTTTGATTATCTTCGTTTGATTTTGTATATGTTTACTTGTATAGTAGAAAAATATATACATTTTTACGGTCAACATAGGTAGCATTAAAATCAAAATCGACAGTTTCAGATCAAACGAATTGAAGTAGGCTATATATTAAAACGTTACTAGCCTATATAAATGTTATAAAAGTTTCTTACTACAGCATTTTGACTCAAGCCTCCTTTAAATTGAATATGTCCTACCATTCCTTAATTCATAAACCTCCAACACTAGTCATTTTCCTAAATTAACACGATGCCATTTAACGTTTAGTTCTGTAACAAGAGCCAATGGAGTTCATTCCACAAAACTATTTGCCTGATGATATCGGATAATTAAACGAATCCAAAGAAATATATTAATTGGTTTATATTTTTAATCAATTAACCTCAACCATATAAAAATGCAACATAAATACATTCACTCAAAATATAATGTAAATAATTATTAGTTCATTTAAAAACATGATAAATTATCTGGAATTTTATTATATTTCTATGTTGCAAACTGGATCGGACACATCATTAGGAGGAACTGTCTTCTGTACGACGTCATAGAAGGAAAGGTTGAGGGGAAGAGGATCTTAGGAAGAAGGATTATTCAAATATTGGATGACTTGGAGGAAATAAAAATAATTCTGAAAGCTAAAAGTGAAGGCAGAGAGGATGGGGTGCATTGGCAGTTTAATTTCATTGACAAAACGAACAGTGCTAATATATAAATGTTCAGTAAAAATCACACGTTAATGACAACAAGGTAACCGTTCTCACTAAACGTTGTCCCTGTTTAGTGTTTTAAATAAAGCTTACGGTGATATTTAAAACTTTATTTAATTTCATCAAATGGCTTTAACATGAAAATTCTTATAATGTTTATATTTTATGCATTTATTATTATTATTATTATTATTATCACCGCGTATTACTACCCGTTCGGGCTATACGCACTTACGCTATTGTGAAATGGTAGGGTGATTGTGAGATGAAATGTAGGACCTACAGCTTAACGTGGGATCTGAACCACGGCGTAGGCCTGGCATTCTACACATTCACAAGTTGTGATTAATACATGTCTTGTCAGAGGTTAAGGAAAGGTTTGGCAGTCAGATAAATATGTGACGGGACCGAGGATTGAGCCCCGGACCCCCAGCACAGAAGTCCGACACCTTATCCCTAGACCACCAGGTCACCTACTTTTATACATACTTTTTGAATAGTTTATAAAGATAATAAAAATCTGATCTAACGTGATAATTTTCAAAATTCACTAGTATTTAACGCTATAATTAGCAGTAAATGTAAAGGTTGTGAAGTATCCTTATGTCTCACTCTATTGGTCATCCAGAATAAAGTGCTAAATTAGGTCCACTGAGTTAATCTGCTTTACTGGCTATGAAGAGGTAGGAGGAGTTCAAAGGACCGTGCTCCAGGCCGATCAACCGGGAAATTAAGTACTCGAAAAAGTATCGAGGTGCAATTTTTGGAACTCTACCTTTGACAACACCGAAAACCTACCACCTCTGTGATCAAGTGGTCAGAGCTACTGGCTGCAGATCCAGAGTTCCTGGGTTTGATCCCCGGTGCTTCAGAATCTGGTTCTGTGAAGCATTTGGTCTGGAACGGGGTCAAACTCGGTCTCGTGAGGACAAACGAGGAGATACTTGAATAGAAAGTAGCGGCTCATGTTTAGAAAACTAAGATTAACGGCTGGCTGGTTCTTTGTGCTGATCGCGTGACATCCTCTATCCGCAAATGTTGGCATTGTCATCGCTAGCGGTGTGGCGGCATCCCCTTGGTTGGTAAAGCTAGCTTGCTTGCTCACATCATGGAGTTCTTCTATTTTTCAAAAATATGGTTAAACAGTTTAATCGTTGTCTAATCATACTTACGTTCTTCTAAAGGAGAATTAAAAAAGCCCATTATATTGTAAGGCCTGGTTCGATCTGTATTACCTACCTAAGATAGTCTTTTTATCACGAAGTTTAACTACCTGTTTAGGATATTAACATATATGATAACTACTCTAAAGTGGTAGGGATATGGAAGGAAGCATTTTAGAGGTAATCTATCTGGATCTGCGTGTAAGGAAAGTAGAAAACCAATCACTAAAAACCGCCCCAATTAGACCTTACCGGTGTTTGAACCCCTCATCTCCCCATCATCAGCAGGCCAGCCTAACACGAGAGAGAGAGACGCCTTATACCATTCGACCACTGAAGTGGCTCTAAGATAGATGCTATCAGGGGATAACTGAGGGGATTTTCCTAAATAATTTCCCCCTCTATCTCAACGTAAATGCGGGTACACTGACTGTAAATGAACCCTACTTCTTTATTGTAAATATGCGGGTAGTCCATACCGGTATTATTACATCACGAAACATAATATTAGTTAAAAGTAAATTAAATTTGTGGGTGGCTTTGTCATTTTCTGTTCACAATATTGTATGTATTTTTTTTAATTAACACATGTTCGGTTCATACGCATATATACTAATTACTTTACTGGGTTAGGGATGAGGTAGGTTTAATTTAGAAGACCTGTACTCCCATTTGTATGAGGGAGAATGGCGAACCATTTTAGAAAAAAAACCTCGTCACACCCGACCGAGATTCTTACTACGATCTACCCGTCATCGGCAGTCTATTCTATTGCGAGAGTGACGTCTTAGACCATGCGGCCACCGAAGTGAGTAATATAAAAACAATGGAATCGCTGTAGAAATGTTGAAGTATACCTCATATACTGTAGTAGAAGTAAGCAACAGTCTACAGAAGGTTCTTTATCGCAAACATTGGCTGAAAGTGATTAATGTCGACTTTTTAGTCTTTGTGGAAATAATTAGTGGTAATATAGTATTACTAGGCAAATAAAAGTTAATTCTTAACAGGTTGACATTAATGACTTCCAAACAATGTTTGTGATACTAAAAAACCTTTTGCTGGCTGCTCTTACCATCCATCTTGTGAATGTGAGGAATGCCAGGCCTCCACCGTGGTTCGGATTCCACGTTAAACTGTAGGTCCTCCATTTCATCTCACAATCACCCTACCATTGCACATTAGCGTAAGTGCGTATAACCCGAACGGGTAGTAAGACGCGGTGCTAATAATAATAATAATGCTCTTACCATCGATAGGATATAGTAAAATAATAATAATATTTAGCACCGCGTCTTACTACCCGTTCGGGTTATACGCTTTAAGTACTAATTACGCTAATGGATTAGGAATTGGGAAGGTTGGATTAGAGGAAGTTAACCCGCATTTGCGTGGAGGGAGAGTGGAAAACCATCTAGGAAAAACCACCCCCAGTTCACCCGACCGAGATTCGAACCTCGATCTCCCCGTCCTCAGCAGTTGAGCTTAACACGACAAGCGCGTTAGCCAACTACGCCACCGAGGCGGGTTTATAGTAAAATAAATTAGGAAAAACATTCAAGAACATGATGGGAATTTTTCTTAAACCATACAGTTTATTATTAACAACACACATTGGCTGTATTGTATTCGATATCATATCTTTGATGTTAGCCGTCAAATGTCACATTTTGATATATTTAAGTCCACCTGCCAAATCGTGTTTGGTCGGTCGCAATCTACCGTTTCATATTCCTGTAAGTTATCGCCGGGTTGATTACGCTGTCCGTTTCATTCATTCGAAATGGAACGAGGGGCCAATTTTACTGGCGCGGGTATGTCAATTTAACGAGGCATGACAAAAGCGAAATATCGCAAACAATGATTTAACAAAATTTGCATGCGGAAAATATAATTTTCGAACTACCTACAACGATATGGAATGTGCACTAGTAGAATACTTTTTTGAGACCAGTATTTTGTAAACTATTTTGTTTGCAGTTGGAGGGGAAGGGGACAGGTTTTTATAATCCTATAAAATATTATGTGATGGGTATTACTGAGAGATATTCTCAAATATGAGAGTATTTCACAAAAGCACTTTTTTTTAAACTTTTATATAACCTGAATTTTTTTTAAATCTACCTTTTAGGTGTACTTTTAAAATTGTGTATGTGCGAACTAAGGATATTCATAAATACCCTATACAAATATATTTGGGAGTATTCATAATATTGATACTTTACCCCAAAAGTGGAATTTTTAATAAGATATTTTTGAGTTTATAAAAATTTGGATCGAGAGACATAAAATGTGATTTTTTTTTCTGTCTGTTTGAAACAAACAAAAGCACTTCATGGCTACCCCTGGCAAAGTGGGGTACTTCTACTAGATATTCATTAATATGAAGATACCAGTTATGTGCAAGATGAGTGAAGGAAAAAAAAATTGAAACATATTTTATATTAAAGTTATTTTAAGGGACATTTGGCATTTAAATCATCTTTTTTTTCACACTTTCAATAAACGAATAATTTTTAGTAAAAATAATTATATAATTTTTACAAACACAATATCTTACGTTTGGGCCTTTGAGGTTTTATTACTATGTATAAATGAGATGGTTAATTAACATGATGTCTAGACCAAAACAATAGATAGACCTCATACATTAAAATACAAGACCGTCAAGTTAAATCAAAATTCTTAAGATGGCTTTTGTTTAAGGAAACCAACTTTTGGTTTTGGCCCTTTTATAAATTTGTTGTTTTTCCACTTCGTATTAGTACCCGTTTATGTTATACGCCTATGTACTAATTACACTAATGAGTTAGGAACTATACAGGCTTAATTTAGAGAAAATGCACCCTCATTTGCGTGGAGGGCAAGTTGAAAACCATTTAGTAAAAATCATCCTCGGTACACCCGACTGGGATCGAACCCCGTTCTCCTAATCTTAGGCAGTGTAGTCCGATACAAGAGTAGCGCGTTGGACCACGAGACTATCGGAGTGGGTCAAAGCAGTGTTATATTTCTTCATTCTTTCGCAAGGAAAATGCTGATACATTCCTTCATTCACTACCCACATCGGTGGTCACATTGTCTTACGCGTCACTCTCGTGTTGGACTGGGTTGCAATAACTGAAAGATAAAGACTCGAATCCCAGTTGGGTGTGTTGAGGGAGGGTTTTTTTTCCTAAATGGTTTTCCACCCTCCCTTCAAACAGATTTTCTAATTCTACCCTCCTCATCCCTATTTAATTTAAAAAAATTACTACCCGTTTGGGTAATACGCAAAAGTACTGATTAGGCCTATGTTTTGAGGATGAGGACGATTGAGTTTGTTAGAGATGTTCCTGCATTTGCGTGGAGGGAGAGTGTAAAACCGTTTATTAAAACCCACCCGACGGGGATTTAATCTCCGATCTCCCAATCATCTGCAGTCCAGGCTATCGCGAGAATGACGTGTTGGTTCGTTCGGCCACCGAAGCGATTATTAAAGTAATCTATCTATTTATATAGCCCAGACTAGTATTGAGGCACGGGGAAAGTAGAAAAAAACAACTGAAGTTGATAGTCATTACTGTCACTGGAGCGTAGGAATGAGGAATAAAAGTCTATCTCTCCTTCCCTGTCTTTATAAGCCAGATAAATGTTCGCCACCTTCGTCGAATCCTGTCAATCAGTATATTAGTCAACCTCCAGTGCTTACAAGGGGCTCACTGGTTCATTGAACCTTGGATAGAACGTGAGGGGAGTAGCAAACCGAACGCTTCTTGAATAATTCAGGTGAGGTTTTTTTTATGTGTGTGTGTTATAATACCTTCAAATTTACTCTCGCTTGTCGATAAGGACCAGAACAGTACGTCAAACCTTTGAAAAAGAGTATGATTTTACAGCTGCACACTTTGTTTATTAAACTACCAACAATATGTCAAACGACAGTAGCAGTTCATGCAACATGCATGGTACAGTCTGAGCCGAAATATCTGAGAGCACACAAAATACTATTTATTGTTGTCACCACATCACACTACATATTCAGGTTACGTGCATATTTATTAATTGCGCTAATGAGTTAGGGATGAGGAAAGTTTGAATTCAGAGAAAGAGTACCTGCTTTTGCGTGGAAGGAGAGGGGAAAATCAATTAAGGAAAACCACCCTCAGTACACCCGACTGGGATTCAAACCCCGATCTCCCTGTCAGTGGCAGTCCAGGCCGTTGAGTGAGTGACGCCTTAGACAATGTGGCCTATGAAGCAGGTTTATATATTAAGTACGCCAGTATGTTTAGGTATGAGTAAGGTTAAATATAGAGTAAGTGTAGCGGCCCTTGCGTGAAGTGAGATTAGAAAATCCACCCTGGAGCAGCAGTGAAGTTTATTACAAAGAGTGAATATTTAGACCATTCGACTACCTAAGAGGGCTGTTTTTGTTCAATTTCCGGGCTCTGCTCCATACTACCCATCCGGTCTGTACACATATTTACCCTAATATGGCACGCACGCTTATGGTATGATTTAGAGGATTTTGTGCCCACATTTACATGGTTGAGAGAGTGGAGAAACATTAGATTTAAAAAAAAACGTATGTAAACCCAGCCAGGATTTGTTCCCTGACCCTTCCGTCACCGGCAAAAGTACCAGACGAGCTTGACTCCTTTATCTGCATGCTTATGAGTGCATGTGAATATAAGTTATAATATTATACACAAGAGAGATCAATTTATTTATTTATTTTCACTATTTATCCCGATTCCTATCATGTAGCTCAGGACCTAGATCTACAACTTGGATTAATATTACATATTTTAGTATGATATGATCTCATCCATTACCGTCGCACTCTACGTTGCATTCAACCGGCCAATCTTTAATTTTTCAACTGTAGCCATTATAGGCTATGCGTAAAAACATAACATTTGGGCAAAGCTTCCTTCGAGTCAAACTCTATGCGACCGTTTGCTTTTACAAAATGCCGGTAAATTACACAAAGAGAGTTGAATTTAAAGGAAGAGAATCCGCATTTGCGCGTAAAGAGAGTAGGAAACCATTTTAGGAAAAAAAAATTATCATTAGACCCGTCTGGAATTAGAACCTCTTAACATGAGTGAAGCCTTGGAGTTAGACTATTAAGCCACCGAAGCGGGTACCAACTAGTTTATAGTGTACGGTATAGCTTCTTATCGTTTTGAGCACAAAGCTATCTGCGTGCATCTATTGAACACTGTGCACAATTTTCCCATATTTAACACTCATATACCCCTTTTAATAATCCGGCCTATTCGATTTATGAAGAACCATATGATCTTTTTTTTTTATCCCGAACAGTCTATACGTCCCTCTCATTCGAACAAACATTGGACGACACATTCCTGCATCACGTTCCATATTCACTAATCTCTTTATATGTCGCCACATGTGTACAAACAGACTATTCTTCTCATTTAAAAATAAAAGAATAAAAATGCGCACACTCGCAAATTTAATAAAAAAAATGTTATTTTAATATAGGATGGCCGACGGTGGGTTGACTAATCTTATTATATTCGCTGTGATGTGAATGCTTTATAATCCCGGGGACAATTTCTAGCTTATACTTTGAAATCTACATATTTATAATCTATGTGAGTAACATACGAAATAATATGATTTACGTCATAAGATTCATTTTTTCAAAGCAGGAAATTTTATTAGAAAAATAAATATTTTTATTTTGAAATTTTTGTTTGACATGTGCTACGTAGTTTAACTATAATGTAAGTATATATTTCAATCATCGGGGACAAACAATAGAATGTTAAAGCTCACCTTTGACCAAAAAGACAGACTGAAGTAGCAATAAAATGAGCAGAAAAATATTTGTTAATATACAGTCAAGAAAAGTTTTTGGGATTCTGACTCTCTGAATTCCTTTTTACATAATATAAACCTCTTGGACTCAAAATATAGATAATGTTAACTCCCCGAATACAGAATATGAATTGAAAAATAAGGTATTTTAAGAGTTATTTTTTCATTTGACTTGGTGGCCGCATGGTCTAAGGCGCTACTCTAGCAGCAGACTAACCCGCCAATGATCGGGAGATTAAGGTTATATAATCTAGGTTGGGTGTACTGAAGGTTAATTTTTCAAAAATGTTTTCCAATTTTCCTCCACGCAAATGCGGGTACACTTATTTTAACCCCTGAATGGTACAGTGGTGCACTCTATACCCCAGATAATTTTTATTTCCCTATTAATTTAATTTGATACATCTGACAAGAGCCACTTTCTGTGAATTTTACTTGATCTTCACTACCTTCTAATTGGTGTGTTTACTTGTTATCAGTGACAGCTATGCCCCAAAGTCACTGTTTCGCGTATATACAATACCCCAGTTTAGAGTTAATGTAACTTTTTTGTTTTAAATATTCTATTTCCTTTTAAGTTATCTCAAATTTAATTGTGTATATAATGTTATATAATGTGTGACATGAAGGTTTTACTAAATTATAAACAATGTTAGAAAAACTAATGAGACCAGAGCCTGATATGTCAAATAAGTCCGCGGATTTGTCTGATAACGAAGATGAAATAGACAATATAGAAGAATGCCACATTGAAGATGATATTTTTTTCCCTCTGATACATCAGAAGATGAATGTACTCCTGAGTCAGGGAGTGGAGAAGATATTGTCCGTCAATATAGAATAAAATAAGCTCGGATTTCGAAGCAAACCAATACTCAAGCCACTACTTCCACCGATACGTCCAATAATACTACAAACGTATCCAGTATTCAGCGAGAGGAAATTACACATGCTCTGCACGATTACATTGTCATACCAAAGCAGGCTTCGTTGAAAGGTAAACATCGTTACCGCTCGTCACCCATACCTCCTTAAAAAGCAGAAAGAACACATAGAAGAAATATATTCCTAATCAGGTCTTAACCTGAACAATTTAAAAAAGGGTTTAGAAACGAGTTAGGTGCATTTGATCTGTTTGTAAATGAAAACATGATTCATGACCTTGTAAAATTTACCAATCAAGAGATTGCATTTAAACGATTTAATTGTAAAGATGAGAAAAGCTTCATTGGCGAAACCTCGCTAATTGAAATTATGGTTTTGTTAGGATTGTTTATATTTTTTTTTGCAACGGTCCAGAATCACACTTCACCAGACACCCTCTGTCATGTTACTAGGGGTGTTCGAATAACTAGAAGTGTTTTGTTTCAGAAACGCTCAGAGTTTTTTTGTGAACACTTTGCGTTCTGACGATAAACCAACTCAGGCTGAAAGAAAGGAAAGCGATCCTCTAGCTCCAATCAGAGAATTGTGGGACTCATTTATTAATAACTGTAAGGTTTCTTATACACCCGGAATATATTGCACCATTGATGAGCAGTTTTGATAATTTCGGAGAAAGTGTATTTTTCGTGTGTATATTCCCAACAAACCAGTCCGGTAGGGGTTGAAGATTGTCAAGACGAGCAAAATGGAAATATGATAAACGCAATACCTTAAATTGTCAAGAAAATGGAGGCAGAAGGTACACCATTAGGTGAATTTTTTTGTAGAGAAATTGTTTGAAGCAATCCGTGGTAGTAGCCGTAATATTACCGTCGACAGTTGGTTCTCATCAGTTCTATTCAACTATATGCTTGACAAATACAATTTAACAATGGTTGGGACCCGCCTCGGTGGCGTAGTTGGCTAACGCGCTAGTCGTGTTGAGCTCGACTGCTGAGGATGGGGAGATCGAGTGTTTCGAATCTCGGTCGGGTGAACTGGGGGTGGTTTTTCCCTAAATGGTTTTACACTCTCCCTCCACGCAAATGCGGGTTCACTTCCTCTAATTCAACGTTCCTAATTCCTAATCTATTAACGTAATTAGTACTTAAAGCGTATAACCCGAACGGGTAGTAAGACGCGGTGCTAAATAATAATAAATAATAACACTAGTTGGAACACTTCGCAAAAATAAGCTTCAAATTTCTAAAGAGGCTTTTCATACTAATAAAACGTGCAAATGAAACATCAATGTTTCCTTTTGAGAGGAAACTTATATTACTTTCTCATATTAAAAATAAAAAGTCCTTCTCCTTTCAAACATGCATCAGATCCAGTGTGTGATGAAGAACAGCAAATTACCAGAAATGATTCACTTCTACAAAAGTACGAAAGGAGGTGTAGATATGTATTACCATATGTGTGCAACATACAGCTGCATCCGAAACATAAGTGATGGCCTCTTTGCCCTTTTTATGGAATGATCAACGCTGCCTGCTTGAGTGGTTACCTAATCTAGAAAGAAAACACTTTTTCAGTAAACTAAAAAGTAAACCCTAGGGGAAATGTTATTTTCATATTGAGAGAAGGCCTTGCATGATTCACAGGCTTGAAATCCCTTAACTTCTGAGAGGAATCCGCCTGGATATTGCAGAACAACTGGGAGTTAAGAGGCCCACTCAGACATCAACAGTAAATCTATCATCCGGAAGGTGCTTCGCCTGACCAAGATCCAAAGACACCAAAACTACTTTGGTATATTCAGAGTGCAAACAGTGTCTGTGTAAAAGTTATAATTTAGTGTTTTGTTGTGATTCTGATAAGTAGAATACATAATTTGGTTCAAACAAATGAAAAATTACACATATATTAAAATAAACATTTGAATTAAAGTCAACACTGGTTTTAGTGAACATTCGGCTAGAGTGAACCTAACTCATTTTTCCTAGCCCACATACATTTCAATGTGTATTAAAAAAAAGTTTATAATGAACTCTCAACTTCGGTTTTAGTGAACGGAAAAATTGAAACATTCAATAAGAAATGTCATTCTAACATCATAAGTTTTAGTTCTTTAAAAACATAACTTTTTGGTTGTTTAAGCTTTAAGACACCGATTCTCAACCTGAGTTCTTGTTTAGGTAGCACAAATCTTGAATGAAAGTACGGAATGTGGACGGGGGGTTACCTGAGGTTAAAGAGTAAAGGAATACAATATTCCGAGTTGTATCAATACGACAGGAGTTATAATTGTTTTCACCAATCCCTTTCTTTGAGTGTGTATATGAAAATAAAAAAACTAGAATGTTCTACTCAATTTAATTTCTTTAATGCTTGGATGGTGTGCAATCAAGAATAGAAAAAGCACCCACTCTAAAGAAGGATCTGGAAAAAATATTTACTAAAACAGTATACAGTAAACAACAGCATATAACCAGTTTTTTTTAAGATTAATTAATAGCTTTCACTAAAGAGCGATTGTATTTGAACTCTTTTGTTTCAGATTTAAAATAAGTTTTAGTGAACTTTGGACTTGGAGAGCAAAATATGAGTTCATAGAGGTTCATTATAACCAGAGCTGACTGTATTTATTTAATTCATACAATTATTTGATATTTTTTTTAAATCATAAAATATAAACTAGGCTTTATCACAAAGTTAATTTTATTGATTAAATGTGTTATTTAATTTTTTTTTAAATAAGATATGTAAAAGTTGTGGGTTTTTTTTGCTGGGATATTCAGTACTCCAGTATAGTCTACTGATAATGTGTCTGTAAATCTCAGGTACTGGTTCAGGGTTAAATATAGCCATCATTATTCCTTAAAACATTAGAATAATTAGTATATAAGCGTTTTACTTCAAATGGGTAGTAAGACGCGATACTAAAATAATATTTGTTTAGGTTAGCTTTTCGATCCCACACCTCTTCCCAGAGTTTAGCTATTTAATCCAGGAACACCCTGTATACATATAATTTGGGCCAGTTTGAATATTCAAATCGATCGAGCTTCAAGAGCGGTATGATATTAAATACAGGACGACATCTATTTAAACTCAAAAATGGAATGTGTCAGTTTCCCATGTGAGAGTGGTCCATTCCATTCTGGCCTAGGTAGGTGTCGTCCTGTGTTTGGTGTAACGCTCCACTTTAGGCGTGCTAAGTCTGACTAAGAGACTTGCCATAAGCTTATGGATACCTGGACTCAGTTTTATACATGTTAATATAAACAATATATTTATTTACGGTTACACTGAAATAGGAAGTTATTATTATTATTATTATTATTATTATTATTATTATTAACACCGCATCCTACTACCCGTTCGGGTTACGCTATTGTGTATGGTAGGGTGATTGTGATATGAAATTGAGGACCTACAATTTAACGTGGGCTTCGAACCACGGTAGAGGCCTGGCATTCCACACATTCACAAATAGGAAGTTAATAAACACGTTTATATAATCTTTATAGAAGCAGCCACCCCGTATATATTTCTAAGTTACTTTCAGTTTTCTATGTAGGCCTAACATATTTCTTCTAAATGGAATCGTGATTTCAAATTCTTTTAAAGTTAGCACCACGCATTACCACCCGCGTGGGCTAAACGCATATGTACTAGTTACGCTAATGTGTTAGGGACGAGAAAGATAGCATTTATAAGAAGTGTATATCCTCATTTGCGTGGAGTGAGAGTGAAAAACCACTTTAAAAACCTCAGTGGATCCAAATGGTATCAAATCCCAATCTCCCGGTCATCTAGTATATTGTGAGAGTGACACTTTTTTTTAAATAATATTAAAAAAATACTGTCACCAAAGCGTCTTGATTTCACATAATTAATATAGCTTGTAATGGCAAGGTCAATAGTCTCGCCGAGAGACAGCACCCGTAAGTCTCGGTAAACACGAGGGAGTAGAAATCACTCCCCCCCCCCCCCCCC
>CABFVX010005555.1:0-48592 GCA_902151425.1 Timema shepardi | reverse complement strand
AGTGTTACAACAATACTGGCCCTTTCATTATTAGTGTTACAACAATACTGGCCCTTTCATTATTAGTGTTACAACAATACTGGCCCTTTCATTATTAGTGTTACAACAATACTGGCACTTTCTTTATTGGTGATCAACAATACTGGCCCTTACATACTTGGTCATCAACAATACTGGCCCTTAAATACTTGGTGTTCAACAATACTGGCCCTTTCAATATTAGTGTTCCAACCATCCTGGCCTTTTCATTATTAATGTTCCAACAATATTGGCCCTATCATTACAAGTGTTCTAACAATACTGGCCCTTTCATTATTAGTGTTCCAACAATACTGGCCATTTCATTACTAGTGCTCCAACAATACTGGGTCTTTTATTACTAGTGTTCCAACAATACTGGCCTTTTCATTACTAGTGTTCCAACAATACTGGCCTTTTCATTACTAGTGTTCCAACAATACTGGCCCTTTGATTACTAGTGTTCCAACAATACTGGCCCTTTCATTACTAGTATTCCAACAATACTGGCCCTTTCATTACTAGTGTTCCAACAATACTCAACAATACTGGCCCTTACATACTTGTTGATCAACAATACTGGCACTTTCATTATTAGCGTTCCAACAATACTGGCCTTTTCATTACTAGTGTTCCAACAATACTAGCCCTTACATACTTGTTGATCAACAATACTGGCACTTTCATTATTAGCGTTCTAACAATACTGGCCTTTTCATTACTAGTATTCCAACACTACTGGCCCTTTTATTACTAGTGTTCCAACAATACTGGCCCTTTCATTACTAGTATTCCAACAATACTGGCCCTTTCATTACTAGTGTTCCAACAATACTGGCCCTTACATACTTGTTGATCAACAATACTGGCACTTTCATTATTAGCGTTCCAACAATACTGGCCTTTTCATTACTAGTGTTCCAACAATACTAGCCCTTACATACTTGTTGATCAACAATACTGGCACTTTCATTATTAGCGTTCTAACAATACTGGCCTTTTCATTACTAGTATTCCAACACTACTGGCCCTTTTATTACTAGTGTTCCAACAATACTGGCCCTTTCATTACTAGTATTCCAACAATACTGGCCCTTTCATTACTAGTGTTCCAACAATACTGGCCCTTACATACTTGTTGATCAACAATACTGGCACTTTCATTATTAGCGTTCCAACAATACTGGCCTTTTCATTATTAGCGTTCCAACAATACTAGCCCTTTCATACTTGGTGTTCAACAATACTGGCACTTTCATTATTAGCGTTCCAACAATACTGGCCTTTTCATTACTAGTGTTCCAACAATACTGGCCCTTACATACTTGTTGATCAACAATACTGGCCCTTTCATACTTGGTGTTCAACAATACTGGGCCTGTTTCCCCTGATGACAGCTATCTTGCTCTCCTTGTCTTTCTTACATTCATTGTCCATGTTTCTCCTGGTGAGAGATAACTTGCTCTCCTTGTTTCTCTTACATTCATTGTCCGTGTTTCTGCTGAACATGTGACTGGGTACAAAGTACACAACACTTCCTTACACTTCAAGGGCACTTCTCTTTTCGATAGCGAGTATCTTACTCACCTATAGAACAACTCTCCCTGACACCTTCTTCTCATTGGATCCTATACACTTACACCCTTTATCTTAGTAATGCTTTCCAGGTATTTTACTCTGTACCTTTTTCAGCTCTACTACATCCAACTTTATCGCTTTACTAGGCCTTACCCTCTTTATTCATTACCATCTCTTCACACTCTGCCATGGTAAGTGTCATTCTGTTCCTGTACTTCCTCTTCCTTCTCCCCCCGTACCGCCAAGTCATCAGCGAACATCATGGCTTTCCTCCCTCTTTATTCATAACCATTTCCTCTACCATTACAAGTAGTAGTGGTGAGAGGGCACTCCCCTGCTTCAGTCTATTATATTTGGAACTCTCCGTCCTTACACAACTATTATTATACTCAGACATACTCTTTACTTTTATTACCCCTCCTCTTTCCACTTTGGCCTCCTCCATCGCTTTCCAAACTTTATTTCTACCCCCACTATCTCATGGGTGGGAACCATTAACTCTAACAAATGATCCAAACCAACCCAACTTGTTGGCTCTGACCAGCTCGCCCAACACTAACATGTTAACCAAGTTTCCACACTATTACTGGCTTGTATTCCTTATTCTTTACAAGATAAATATTCACCACTTAAGATGGATACAGTTCTTTTTCTTCTCCTGCTCCATTTAATTTATTTATTCAATTCCAAGGCGGGGTTATCATATGACATTACAAATATTTTCCTACATCAATAGAAACAACAAGAGCAATATTTAAAACAAAGTTTCACGATCACTAAATTTGTCTTTTATGTCTCAAAAAATTACTACAAAATAAGAATATACCGCTTGAAAACGTTGGACATTAATACCTTTTATTTTGTCACCATGTCTTACTATCTGTAAAAATTGTAAGCATATGTACTAATTATGCTAATTTTTTAAGGACGAGGAAGGTTGAATTTAGAGGAAGTGTACCTGCATTTGCGGGGAGTCATTTAGGAAAAAACACCCTCAGTAGACCTGACAGGGATTCAAATCTCAATCTCCCCGTCCATTGCGAGAGCGACTGCTTTGACCGTTCAACCATAAACTCGGGTCTTTAGTAATTTTTAATTAATATTATTATAGATCTTTAAGAAAGTTGTAAGAAATAATACAAATAAGTTACCATTTTGAAGTAATACAAAATAAGTTCATGTGAAGTTAGTTCATCTTTACAAATCTTGATCCTAAGCAAAGCCTCTAGGCCAGTGGTTTCCAGGCTCCTACGGGGTCCACCGGAAAAACCTCCTCAGTAAACTTGGCTAGGATTTTAATCCTGACCTCCCTCTCAAAGACAAACTTAACGAGTATGACATTAAGCTCACCGCTCACCCATGTTTTAGTTATCACAAATTGTTTAGCGACTATATGAACACTATTAAGATATTACAAAAGAGAATCAATAAACCAGGTGGGTATTTTTTGAAGTTATTAAAGCTCCACCCCTCGCCCAAACCCGAGAATGCTACAGTAGGTTAAGTCAGCCAAGCAACTGTCAGAGTTTAGTAATCAAAAGGAACCTAAGGCTAACCTTTCAGTTTTTATAATTTTATTTATATTTGTATTCTACCCCTTCCAATAAATATTATGATCCCTTAAAAAAGCAAGTATGAAGCTAAAACCTCAGCAAACATTGTGACCCCCGAGTTAGAGATCACTGCTCTGGGCCCATAGAGGATGTGAGCAGAACATTATCGCACCTGATTGAGACTGTCATGAAGGGGGGTCACAAGACACACAACCACCACAAACCTGCTTGACAAGGTCACACACATCTAATGTTGCAGCCAGCACTTCCCCTACTACAAGGCGACGGACGACCGCTGGAAGAACTCGGTGCGTCACAACTTGTCCATCAATCCGTACTTCCGGAAAGGGGGGAAAGTGGCCCAGGGAGCGGGGCACTTGTGGAGAGTGGCCAAAAAGGACGAGAACTCCTACGTCGCCATGGTTTGTCAAGTTTTTTATTAATAACTGTCTCTAGCTACCCGTTCGGGTTGTACTATTATGTACAGATTACACCAAGTTGCATGGAAAACAGTTTAGAGAAAACCCACCGGACAGGGAGTCGAATCCCGATCTCCCCCTCCTCGGCAATCGCCTGTCTATTGCGAGAATGAGGCCTTGGATTATTCGACCATCGAACCGGGTTTGGTACGTTGATTCATATAATAGTATCTACACCCCGATTTTGTTAAGAAGAACAGTAGCTGGCAGTCATTAAACTTACTGCTGTGGTTTGTTTGTGCAGCAAAAGCGCCAGCGAATGAGCTCATATCTGGCAAACACAGCTCCAGTGTTGGACGAGGTTCAGCTGGCCACCGCCAGCATCGAGGTAAAGGAAAGCCTGGACATGGAGAGGGAAGACTCTGGTTATGAGCATTTGCTGCTCAGCTCGTCACAGGTAATTGTGCTGCTCATATTTACAAGCCTCACTATAGACACCTCGTTGCTCCAAGACCGACTATAGACACCTTGTTGCTCCAAGCCTCACTATAGACACCTTGTTGCTCCAAGCCTGACTATAGACACCTTGTTGCTCCAAGCCTGACTATAGACACCTTGTTGCTCCAAGCCTGACTATAGACACCTTGTTGCTCCAAGCCTGACTATAGACACCTTGTTGCTCCAAGCCTGACTATAGACACCTTGTTGCTCCAAGCCCGACTATAGACACCTTGTTGCTCCAAGCCTGACTATAGACGCCTTGTTGCTCCAAGCCTCACTATAGACACCTTGTTGCTCCAAGCCCGACTATAGATGCCTTGTTGCTCCAAGCCTCACTTTAGACACCTCGATGCTCCAAGCCCGACTATAGACACCTCGTTGCTCCAAGCCCGACTATAGATGCCATGTTGTTTCAGGACATGAGTTTGGAACGCTCTGCAGAGGAGATCCTGAACGGAGTCAAGAAGGATGTGGAGGTGCAGTACCTGGTACCCTCCAGGGACGCGACCGGTGAGGACTGCACTGTTGAAACCCTGACCTTATATCCTATGGATCCCTGCTACCCCAACCCTGACCCAGGTAACATCACCCAGTGTCAAACTCTATCTCGAGGAACCAAATTGGAAATACCGAGAGGTCTGCATTTTAAAATATGTAATATTGTCATCAAGTTTAAAGAATTAAAAAAAAAATATTCCTATCATTAAAAAATAAACTTAGGATTAAATAAAATATTATAACTTACTCTCTATTTTTTCTAGAAAGTGTGCGAGTGTTAGGCTTTAAATCTTGTGAAGTAACTTTCATAACTGTCGACAGATGGCTGTACATAAGCCGCGTCTCGGATTTTGTTCCTTTTCATAAGAGAAAGCAACCATTCACACAATTATGTGGCACCAAACATTACACACATTTGGTTTGCAAATTTAACAATATTTTGGAATCAATCTCTGGCGAGTCAAGTAATTAAAAAAAAAATGACACATTTCTATATGGATTATTTATAAAACATTAATTAACAATAAGTTCATGAAAAGCCCATTTTTTCAATTCGAGTAATACGAGATATTCCTGTACTCGAATCAAAGTTTGATTATTTAAAAAAATGTTTAACATTGGATAAAAATATATAATTTTACGTAATGCAAATTAAGGTCTCCTAAATATTATTTCTGTTGTTAACATCTCTTTTTCTCAACTAATACAAAGCCTACAGAGGATTTTTTTTAGCGACTTCTGACATAGAATACTCAGTTTATGTTAAAACACATTTATTTTAAATTTAAGTTTAAAGAAAAATCTAACAATATTTTTGTATCAATTACCAAAAATAAACACTCTTCTATTTAATTTCAACAACTCAACAAAAGAATTCAGATGAGGGGGGGTGTAAGGTTGAATGCGCAAAAGTTTCTCACAGGTTTACTGATTAAATATCCTTTACAAAATGCTATATTTCAAATGCAACTAAGAGATTTCATCTTAAAATGATAAATTTAAGTTATCACAAAATTTAATTATTTTAATTTTTTTTTTATGAGAACACTAATTCGTGATGAAAATAAATGCAGAGAATGAAAAAATAAACATAAATGTGTTTTTAACATTAAATATTTTATTTGGCGAAACTTTACATGGTTGAATCTGAAATTTTACTTTCAAAAGTTGAAGCAGACGAATATTCAAAGTGAGGTTGTAGTTTTGGAGGCTTTGTCCACCCTTAACCAATCATAATATGAATCAGGCCGCAATGTACGAACTAGCGAATGTGACCAGTGTTTTTGCCATGTTGCCAGACTTCCTGAACCCGGTATCCAAGGAGGTAGTGGTGGAAGAGTCAGGACTGTCCACGACTGCAGACCATCTCGGGGCCCCCTACATCATCACAGATCTTAACCCGGTCTCGCTGGGGCTCAACATTGAAGATGCTGATGCCATCTTCGCTAATGACATCAACTTCCAGTACTTCGAGCTTTCATGAAACTGCAACATTCTCTTGCGCTGAGGCCGTAACTAGACCCATCAGCGGTTTATTTTTCAAAGGTTGTTTGAATGAACCGAACTCTAGGAGTTTCCGTCGATAACTCCTCATTATTAATATCTCATTGTCTCAGAGATATTACACATTAGGAGTGTGTGTGTGAAGCCATGTCGAAGTTCAGAAGCTTCAAACACCTCTAGTAAATATATTTTATTTTAGTTGTATTTTCTTGTGACTTGTGCATGTATAAAAATATTATTTACATATTAATAATTGTAAAGAGCGCACAAAAATATATTCCGAGCAAGATGCAATTTCTGAATTATGTTATTTATGTTATTTGATAGTAGATACACATTATTAAGAGTATAAATAATAATTGTGAATGTTTTAAATAATCATCATGTAGTACATATTTTTTTTATTTCAACTATCACATAAAGATGCTCAGTACAATCTATCTGCCAAATATATATATTTTAAATGGTTTCTTTTACAGCTCATCACGCAACAATAAATCTAACGCCATGTTTAGGAGGAACATTCCTGGTGATTAGTATCTATGTGTAGATTTGATATCGTCCCATAGATGGAGCCATAAAACAGGGCTGCCCCCAAAAGTTCTGTTCTTAGCGTTAAAAGAACCCTGTAGATAATAATAAAAAACAAAAGATATATTTAAAACGTGAATATTTCCTAAATGCTGCATTATTTATAGATAAAAAAAATCTTCTCTGGTCTAGTTAGGTTTATTAAAACCAACTTAAAACTTCCCCAAAACCCTTTTTTGGTTTAGTTTTAAACTGACTACATTTACAAGAGATGTTTTGATACTAAGAATGCCAAACTCGATAATTACAGGTATCAATACTGTGTCAAAAGAATAAGATGATCAAGTTTAATTTTAACTGTTTATTAGCTTCAAGACCTTGGTAAGCGAAAACTAGAGTTACCTTGTCTGGACCAAACAGGCTCACGTTTAAGAATCATATCGCAATAGTTAAAATATGAATCGTGACTGATAATGTTAATCTCAAATAAAGTACAAGAATATCTTGTGATTCGTTTTAAAGCCCTGTCCTAAGGCAGTCATAGGCGACTTCTTGTGAACTAGTATGTGGAGGTGGGATGGATGAACACTTTGTTGTATTCTAGTCGTGTTTTGTGAAATAAAATGTATTTATACTTTCAGAATAAAACACATGTTTACATTATTACCATCCCAAAAACCCATAAATAATAAACACCTTCATTTGTAGAAACTGCACCCAACTTAACCTGAAATAGAACAAAGATCAGTGGAGATATTTATCATTGGCTACAACAACTCTCTTGGTGTAGTTCCTTAGCGTTATCTTGAGACAGACCATTCCTTCAGTCCTTGGTTCGACAGGTGATGTCATCGAACTAGTCCCAAGGTCACTTTATTGTATCAATAAATGTAGAACACAAAGCGTCTGGTTTATAAAACTTGAAATTAGATAAGATTAAGCTCCGCCAGAGTCCAATATTTACAATTTCGAATAATAATAATAATAATAATAATAATAATAATAATAATGATAATAATAATAATAGCACCGCGTCTTACTACCCGTTCGGGTTATACGCTTTATAAGTACTAATTACGCTAATGGATTAGGAATTGGGAAGGTTGAATTAGAGGAAGTGAACCCGCATTTGCGTGGAGGGAGAGTGTGGAGAGTGGAAAACCATTTAGGAAAAACCACCCCCAG
Source organism: Timema shepardi (assembly GCA_902151425.1). NCBI lineage: Eukaryota > Metazoa > Arthropoda > Insecta > Phasmatodea > Timematidae > Timema > Timema shepardi. The sequence continues at coordinate 40,806 of CABFVX010005555.1, read as the reverse complement.
TTCACCCGACCGAGATTCGAACCTCGATCTCCCCGTCCTCAGCAGTCAATTTCGAATTGAATCTGAATCTTTTATTCATTAATTTGAATCAAATATTTTAAAATTAAATATTAAGCTAAATTATACTTAGTTTTTGATTCATTTCAATGAAAAAATAAGATCATTAAACATCTAAATAATGACTAGATTCTAAATATTATGAGATATGAACATTTTCTATGGTCTAGTCGAGTAATGGATCTAGACAACTTCCATAAAAAGTTAAATCATTCAAATGTTTGACTTTTCATCAAATAGAATTCTGCGATTCTGTTTGGATTAGAAATTTTGAGTTCGATTTTTATCTTTAAACTACCAGGATTCAAACACAAGATGGCTTTTACAACGAAAATAAAAACACACTTTACACTGCTGCCACTGGACAAAGAGGTAGTGGCGGAAAATCGATCCCGACTTGGGTTTCATTCTATCAGAACTCATCAGGGAGGAGTATGGACCGTGCGATGCTACTTCCTAGAAGAGGAAACCAAAATACAGAAAAAGGGAAAACGTTATAGGACACTTAGAATAGGACCATGTAAACAGAATAACATTGAGGACAAACACAAGAAATGGACGTAATATCCAACTATATATTTATATTTAAGTAAACCCTCTTTTTGCTACCCACTATATTATATTGCTAACATAAAAGAAGGTACAAGAAAGATAGATAAAAACATACCACTATTCCGTTCGTTCCCTAGTACTGTATTTTTAGCTTCAAGCCAAGCTTTAGATAAATATTCAAGCTTAAGCTCAGACTTAAAATTTCAAGCACCTTGAAAAAGGAAAAAAATATTTCTTTTCGTTGTGTTTTTTTAGCACCTTGTCTTACTACCCATTCGGGTTATATGCTGTGTGTCTGGTGATGACTGACTCTTCTATCTGCTTGTTTGGTTGTGAAATGAGGTCAGAGGAAGGAAGACCCCGACAAAGATGGTTGTACAGCTCGCTAGATCAGCAACTGAGTAAACAGCGGTACAATGGAAGAGAGTAAGAGGTTTAGATAAAGGCGGTATAGACATATGTTTACATTTAAAAAAAAAAAGAAATAAATTTGCACATCCAAACCCTTATTCTTGAGTTTTTAAACTGTCCTTGATAGGATTGAAATGAAATATAATCAATTTTAAGATCCCAAACACGGTATATTTAAAAATTAATTCTATAATCTATTTATTATTATTATTATTATTGCTTGAATGTTTTCCACAATTTAAAAACAATTTATCTTTGATTATAAAACATTACTTTTCTTTCAAATACTCGACTAATATTTTCATTAAAACCAAGCTCTATCTGACATTCGGTAGCTTCATGAAAAGCTCATTCGAGAGCGACTAGAATAAAAAAATAAATTGGTGCAACTCACTTCGAAATGTCCAAGTCGAAGGTCAATTCTCCTTCGCTTCGACACCAACCATAACCTTCACAACTTCGAACATTTTCGAAGGAATGATAACACTTCGATAAACTGTTGACCGATTTGATATATCTCACTAATTATTACATATTTCAAGATATAGTAATTTTTACTAATTTTAGAACTCTTACCAAACAGTTTTTAACACGGACAGGTAATTAAATAACAACAACCATAACGCTGGTAAGAATGAAAATATCTTATAGTCAGTATCGCCAACCAAGTTGAAGCACCGTGGTATAATATGATATACAAACCTTGTATTTGTCCTATAGTCCTTGCTTACCACCAATGTTTGATCCTTGATTGTCTAACTCTTTTGAATTATCTATGACAAATTTATAAGTGCATTTTTGATACATAATTTTTTCAACAAAAATCCTTCTTCGACTTCTCTTCACATATTTTAATCTTCACTTCGCATTTAAAAGTGACCTTAGCACACTCCTAACTACAGTAGCCCCGTGGCTTCTTTGGTGCTGACTGGCAGCTCACAGCTGACTTCTGACAGTCAACATTTAGATATATACCTAAATTTTGACTGTCAGAAGTGGCAATTGCTAAACACATGTTTTTGCAGAACATATGGTTCGGCGTAGGGATACATAATTTGGTCTGGTAACTTTTTAAAGCCATCAGCTCTCAGCTGTGAGCTGTCAGTCTGCACCAAAGAAGTCGTGGAGCTACTGTAAATGTTAACATTATTTCTTATAATCCATTCATTGTAACATTCACACATTAGGTTAAGTGTTAAATTACTGGCCTGGGGCCTGGTTGCTAAGTTTGTACTATAATTATAATTGGTTCTGAACCACCAATAAGCAGTATTAAAGCTCTAAAACAAATTTCACTTGAAAAATTGATTTTTTTTAAAAGGAATATTAGTTTTGGATTTGAAATTTTCTTTAATCCTCAACAAAATGTACCTCAAAAAAGCAAAAAGAGGTTTTCTTTAAAGATAAATATTATGATTGAAAATGTCGAATCTTGGCACGGGCCTAGTAAAGATAGTGCTCCAACCGTTGTGGGACGTGACGAGTGAGGATGCTACTATCTCGCGCCACCCCCGGCCGCTCCTTCAGGATTCGCTGCCCCAGAGAGCAGGACAAATATCAGCACAGGTACAATGTACATCCACTGGAACACACAATGTGTCGTTAGAAAGGTACAGTCCACTCGGTAACACTTTGTTTACAATGAGAGGCAAGTCTTACCCTAACCGACTACGCTAGGGTCCAATCTTATAAACCACACCATTGTAAGGGACCCTGTGCTTTGGGATAAGTAGAATTATTGCATTTCATTATTTAATACCCGTTCGGGTTATACGCTTTAAGTACTAATTACTCTAATGGATTAGGAATTGGGAAGGTTGTATTAGAGGGAGTGAACCCGCATTTGCGTGGAGGGAGAGTGGAAAACCATTTAGGAAAAACCACCCCCAGTTCACCTGACCGAGATTCGAACCTCGATCTCCCCGTCCTCAGCAGTCGACCTCAACACGACAAGCGCGTTAGCCAACTATACCACCGAGGCGGGTTGCATTTCATTAAATATATTTATATATTTCTTTTATCCTCTATTGTGTTTTTTTTAGTACCGCTCTTATTACATGTCCAGGCTATACACATATTATATACTAATTACACTAACGAGTTAAGGTTGAAAAAGGTTGCATTTAGAATAAGTGTACCCACATTTGCGTGGAGGGAGTGTGTATAAAAACATTTTGGAAAAATCTCCCTCAGTGCACCGCACCTGGATTTGAAACACGATCTCCCTGTGATCGAAAATCACCGCGTCTTACTACCTGCTCAGGTTATATGCACATATGATGAAGGATGAGGAAGGAAGTCTCTTTAGAGGTGATCTACCGGCATTTTTAGGTAAGGCGAGTGGTAAACCAGTTAGGAAAAAACTACCTATGGGGATTCAAACCCCGATCTCCCTGTCTTCAACAGGTCAATCCATTATAAGAGTAACACCTCAGACTGTTCGGCCACTGAATAAACAAATAAAAATTAAATTTCGGTATCAGGCTTTCTGAGTAAGATGCCTTGAAAGCATTAAAGTGTTTGTAAATATGTTCAAGTCCTAACTAGAGTAGCCGAGTCTCCTAATGTAGAGATGAGTGCTCGCGCCAGGACACAAACCTCTGGCGGGTAACTTACATATTTGGCAAGGAATGACCGGTTATCTTTGGTGTCGCCGCGCTCCCGAGCTTCGCGCTCACGTTCCAGCTTCTGGACGTATGTGGCCGTGTCAGGTCTGGAAACAACAATACATACCAGTGCAACAATATGGGACACTTGTCGCGTGGAGAGACACGTGAACCTAAGGGAGCTTTGAAAAGATCTGGAGGGCGTGTGAAATATGTAGGACTGGCAAACGAAGAATAACAACTTCAAACCACAAGGAACAAGTTAGTTGGAAAGAGTTTGGAATGGAAAATAACACCGAGAAGTTGGAGGATATCCCGATGGTGAGAATTATTATTATTATTATTAGCACTGCGTCTTACTACCCGTTCGGATTATACGCACTTACGCTAATGTGTAATGGTAGGGTGATTGTGAGATGAAATGGAGGACCTACAGTTTAACATGGAATCCGAACCACGGTGGAGGCCTGGCATTCCCCACATTTACAAGATGTCTTGTCAGAGGTTGAAGGAAGGGTTTGGTAATCAGATAAATCTGTGCCGGGACCGAGGATTGAACCCCGGCCGCCAGCACAGAAGTTTGACACCTTACCCCCTAGACCGCCAGGTCACCACTAGTGAAGTAGATCTAAGAAGAGTATAGTACATGAAAAAGAACCATTATGCAGTTGATTCTACGAAGAAAGGCCAACTGGATGGGTCATATTATAAGAAGAAATGGTTTATCGACTGATTCCATGAAAGATAAAGTAGAAGGGTGAAGGGGACTAAGAAGACCACGAATGCGACAGATAGGACATGCTTGAGAGGACTCAATTCGGACAAGGCAAGGACCTGTCAAGGGAGAGAACACCTAATAATATTAATATTAACAAGATACCAATAGGCTGTGCACCAATTTACAGGCCGCAATTCGTGGGATTGAACAGATACTCTCCCTCAAAAAAAAAAAAAGTTTCTCAAGTTAAATGTAGTTCTGATACTCCATCCATAGCCTGTGGAATGAGAAATCGACTCAAATCATGACCTGTGAGCTGTTTAAACAGTAACTCACACTGGTCCAGTCTCCATGTGGCGAAACACCACCGTTGTGTTGAATGTTTTGAGGTGTTGTTGGTCAACCAGAGACCCACAGCCAGCGATTGGTTGTGTGGACAAGGACACTGCGATGATGTTGTTGTCTTGAGAGAGAGATAGCGTCACCACATCAGACATATGGGACTCCACCAGCGCGCACTGCAACAGATTCACAATAACTAATACTGTGATGACGCGTTCATATTTTATCAATATATTTCAGCTTTATTTGCGTTATTAATTATCAATTATGCATTACAGATGAATATAAAATCCAACTTTAATAGCAAATAAAAAAAAAGGAAGAGAAATTGAAACAAAAAATTTGTGATAAAATATGTCGTCATCGCCGCTGGTTGTGTGACCATTTATTTAGTGAATTATCCGCCATAGTGGCGTAGTTAGCTAACACAAAAGTTTCGTGTTGAGCTAGTGTGTCGAGGACGGGGAGATCAAGGTTCAAATCTCACTTGAGTGAACTGAGGGTGGTTTTTCCTAAATGGTTTTCCACTCTCCCTCCACGCAAATGAAGGTTCACTTCCTCTATAGGCTATTCAATCTTCCCAATTCCTAACCTAAAGAGTAATTAATGCTCAAGCATATAACCCGAACAGGTAGTAAGCTGCAGTGCTACGTCAGCTTCCGGGTCACTCCAGGGGCCTTATTGGCTGGGTTACAGCCCAGTGAGATGTAATGCAGGGAGAGGGAGAATTCATTGGTGAGGGGAAGGAGGGGTAGCTCAGCATAGAACCATGATGAGTGGGAGGAGGTGGTGAGGAGCCATCGTGAGCGTGAGGAGCAGGTGAGTGGTAAGAGGGAATACTGGTGAGGGGTCGTGAAAGTAGCCATCGTGAGCGTGAGGAGCAGGTGAGTGGTAAGAGGGAATACTGGTGAGGGGTCGTGAAAGTAAACATAAGTGTGATACGCACTCGTTTATTTCCCGGAAGAGGATATTGCCAGCGCAGAGCTCAAGTAGCCAATGATCACTTTTTATATCTCCGCTGCTGGGTAGTTTCGGAGGGTTTAGCTCAAGGCCAAGCCGCACAAAGTTGAGTGTCAGAGGATGACAGCAGGATGGTGCAGGTGACGGTTTGACGAGCAAGAGCGCGGTGAAGGGGGTATAATACATAGTTAAGTGAATCAGTCTGTTCTTACCGCCTTGACGAAGGTAAGGAACAAAGTTTCCTTGCTATCATGCGTCCGAACTACTGCCTCGAGTCTATACAGTCCGTCTTCTTCAGCCAGGGCCTGCAAACATTCAACACTCGCTTTCAAGTTGGGGGAGTGTTCTTTCACAATGAAAGGAATACATTTCACACTTTACACTGTTGTCACTGGACAGAAGACTTGATGAAAGTGAAAAGATGTTTCCCTTATAGATATATAATATATATATTCACATCTAATGCCCATTTCCTCCTGTGTATGTTCTGTATGTTCTTTTTGTTTACATGTTCCTAGCTGAGTGTCTTTTCATTCTTTAAATCTTTTCCTTTCCTCCCTTTTGCGTGTTTTGGTTTCCTGTTTTATAAAGTTGCATTGCATCACTGTCTGGTGAAAGGACACAAAGCATATCAGATGGTGACTAGTCCTAGAAGGGTTGTCAGCGATGTTACTACCAGCATACCTTCAGCTTGTCCCTGTCAGCGATATACAATGTTACTACCTAGCATACCTTCAGCTTGTTCCTGTCAGCGATATACAATGTTACTACCAGCATACCTTCAGCTTGTTCCTGTCAGCGATATACAATGCTGCTACCAGCTTACCTTCAGCTTGTCCCTGTCAGCGATATACAATGTTGCTACCAGCATACCTTCAGCTTGTCCCTGTCAGCGATATACAATGTTGCTACCAGCATACCTTCAGCTTGTCCCTGTCAGCGATATACAATGTTGCTACCAACATACCTTCAGCTTGTCCCTGTCAGCGTTAGACAGAGCACTCTGCTGTAGTGCCACAGACTGAGAATTAATGCTCTGGATGGTGATACGCCCTCGCTCTACGAACGGTTCCTGGCCCAGAGCGTGCCGTAGTGAAATAGTCAATAATCCACCATGGTCTGTCTCCAACTGGTACTGATATTTAACACAACACACACAATATATTGACCAATTATGACACATGTGATAGATGATGGATTAGACTCCTCTGCATTGGTTAGCAGATACTCAAGACTTGCAGTTAAACCAACATGTCTTTACATACATGTTTATTTATCAGCGCGTCTTACTACCTATTCAGGTTATACACCTATGTACTAATTACACTAATAGGTTAGGGATTAGGAAGGTTTGACTTAGAAAAAATGCACCCAAATTTGAGTGGATAACCATTTAGGAAAAAAAACCCTTTCAGTGCGCCCGACCGGAATCGAACCCCAATCTTTCTGTCTTTGCCAGTCTAGTCCAACACGAGATTAGTGCGTAGGATCATGTAGCCACTGAAATGGGTACACTTTTTTAACTAGTGGTAACTCGGGAGCCAATGTTTGTGGGTTCAACGGATATTTCTTAAAATATAAAAATCCGTAGCACATTCCTTCAGAGGTGAAGTAAAGACATCAGCCCTATGTTGACTGTTGTATATAAGATAGCCCTAGTTTTGTGAAAATACTTTTCCCGGAAAATTTGGTAAGCCCTTTCTCTTTCGCTCATAGAAATTATTGTGTGCTAAGTTTTACCTCTTTTTAAAATAAAGCTTAAACGTTCTTAACCCAAGTTTTGAAACTTTATAGCTTAACCTATAAAATTCATAAATTAATTTAAAGTCTTTTTTTTTATGAATATTATTGGCGCTGAAAGGCTTATGAAATCGATAAAACTCTAATAAGCTAAGATCCTAAGTAGTGAGCAAAACATAAACACATTTATGATACTTGTACTTATAATTATTATGTTAATTCTTACCGATAATACACCTGAAGAAATAAACACTAACAGTAATGCTCGGCTAGTAAAGAGTGGCACAAACATTATAGATTATAAATGAGCAATTAATTATTATTTATGGAGTTTGTGCCATTTGCTAAATAAAGAAGATTCGATATGTGTTATTGCTATACTTGCTAGAGTGTTTTTTTAAAATTCAGAATGAATAGCATATAGCACACATCAAAACCATAGATGATCAAAACAAATTAGATATTTGTAGTTCACGAACTAATAGTTAAATTGAACTGCACATATGGCTGAACTAAAAGTTTACCTAAATAAAAGAGAAAGTTCAAATTGAATGAAGTGTTCAGTTGGCAACACTGAGAATGTACTTCAGTAGATGGATGAAATGTGACAAAGGTGAATCATGAACAGTGTCAAACTTTGAGGCCTACGAACATAATGAACTATAATTAACAAGTGTTAGATTAACTTAAGAATTAGTTTAAGCAAAGTGTGCACTAATATTTGCAGCACAAGTATGATTTTTAATATTACATTGAACTATAATTATTAATTCACAAACCATAGAACTTGTTTTACCAAACGGTTATTTCACTGAACTGAATTACTATGAGCTGCTCTGCACAATTACTGAAATGAGTAATTCATTAATTTATCTCATTAAATCAGAGATCAATGCAGTAAATAGATCACGAACTATACCTTGTAGTTCAATCAGTGGTCTTTATATTATACTGGATGGACATAAACATTCGCACTGCCAAGGTCCAAAGCATCACGCTCAAGTTTATCGTCTGCTACTTTGTGAGGGGGACTATGTAACGGGTTCTTTCAATGTTCTCATGCGAAAAGATGTCTCTAATGAATAAAAGTGTTTTTTTTTTTAAAAAAAGTGAAGCATTATACCACACGTGCCTAAAGAATCATTTATATTAAACGATTTACAATTAAGTTTTACAGGTAATGATGTACAAATACGAATGACATCATTAATATATTTAAATATGTAGTTATCATCTATGTTTTATAACCTGCCAAGACTACACGTATATTTAAAAATTGACTATTAGCTTGTATAATGGTTTCAGAAACCATATTAAATTGTAAATTCAATAAATATGATTAATAAGGTATCCTAAAACTTAATTACATTTGTTTGAATAAGAAAACTTTGTGTAGTTGCCATACTTCCAAACGATTACCTACGTTTTAGTTGTAGACAGTATGATCGAACTACAATTTTTTTTTCTTAAAGTGGTTTTAAACTTGGAGATTGATTTCAGAAACCATATTATTTTGAAAGTTCGATCATTATAATGAAACAAGTTAACCAAACACTAAATTATATTTATTTGAATAATATACTTTGTGTAGAAGTTTTACGTTTAAATAATAATTTAGGTTATAGGCTTGTAGGAAGTATGGTATCTACTAAACCCTATTTTAGTAAAAATCCCAATATGTAAGGCTTTATTTCGCACCAGAATACTATCATATATTAGTATTTTGGTAGGATAAACGGCCATTTAGAATGGAAGTAGAAATTCTCTTCTGGAAGGATTTTTATCTTACTTAAACAATACAATCAGGTAGGATTCTGGTACGATATAAGGCCTTCCAAACGAGTATTCTGCAAAAATTATCGAATATATTAGTCTACATAAACTTATTTAAAGAAAAACCTCACCAGTTTCAAACTTTTTTATGCTCTTAAAAGCTTTTACTAACACATTTATTTCATTTAACTAATCACACATTGATGTAGCTAATGTATTAAATCAAATTGATGAACGATGTCAAAATGTAAGAGAGAAAGAGATCTCCAAAAATGTCCTTCTCTCCTACACAATGGTTTGCAGACGACAACTCGAAAATTTTGGCCACAGATGTAAATTATATACATCCAGTTATTATATTATATAGATCAATTCTAGTAATAGTCTAAATTGAATTTAAGAACATGAAAGTCTATGTTATTTTCACCGACAAATCAATTCTACCTTAGCTCGGGAAAACACCAAATTACTATAGTTTGCCAACAAGATGAAACACTCATGCACATAGAAAAATGTTGACATTTTTACAGATGATTCAAAAATAAAATATATAAATTTCATTGATTAATTCAATGTAAATCAAACTTGTAATTACAAGTAAACAACACTGCAACTGATAGTTCCAAAGGAATAAAATAAAACGTGTACAAAATTTAAGAAATAATATATAACCACAAAATAATGTAGATTTCAGATAATAAAAATAGTGACTACGTTCATAATTATCACACTAAGGTTAAATTATTTTCACTAAACAAGTTAAAACATTTATATTTATATAGTACTTTAATGCAATGTTGTATACATAAAATGATTATAAAAAGCCGAATAGTGTGTTTTGATTAGTATTATATTTTTACTATGATAACAGCGCCTCTTTATTTTGTCCATGAAACCAGTCCGTAAAGATCGAAGATTATAATACAACATTTTTATAAAAAGTTGCAGCTTCGTTATAAATATGGTGATGTGATTGTTTGTTTTCCGATTATGACGCTTAATGCTGGTTTTCAACGTATTTAATTTAATGATAAAAACATATACTAATTAAAAATGGGTAACGTCTCCATATTTTTTACGTGCTTTGTGCTGCTTCTCTCAAGTGGTAAGAATAATTAGATTAATATTAAGTTTTCAGTAGTAAGCTTATTATTATTCGGGTGTGGCCCCTTATATCCTGAAATTAAAATTAAAGTGATTATTCTTAAATGTTTTATTAATTTATTCAAGCATTCGACGTTAAATTTGTGTTGAATAGAACATTAATAAATTGTTGGCAAACATGTGGATATTTGCTGGTTAAGCTTGAAAGTAGTAGGTCTAGTAGTGAAAGACTAATTATAGTATTACATTTTCAGAAACTTACAAAACATGTACATTTTTATTATTTTTATTAGTAGGCCTACTAAGCCCCATCTACCTACTCCTTATCGGTAAGGCCGTGGTCCTTCGTAAGAAATCGATGTCATATCAGATTGCTCTTTTTATATAGTATAGTATTGATCTGAATCTTTGGCCTTATTCTGTAGAAGTTTGTCAACTTTTTAAAGCCTTATTTTATATTGACTACCAATCACAGGAAAGTAAATATGTGTGCGCACATTAAAATAAAAACACCAACGGCAGCAAAAGTATCAATTGTTCCTTGATTGTATTTAACCTAAATTTCAATTTAATTCTGGACGTTTTCTCAAAATTTAAGTTGTTTTATTCTTATTCTTTTAATCATCTGACTGCTTGGTAATAGCTCCTTGCTGTGGACGATTTTCTTTAGAATATTTTTACTGAACAAAGTATCTGTAGGACATGGTTTGTGGAAATTTTATTTGTATTGACACCTGGCAGACTCATCTTCCACACCCTGTGTCCTTAGAGTGCTCATGATTTTTAATTATTTTCACACACACTGCACCCTTAATCATGTGATATTGTGTTGACTATAAGAAATGATGAAAGGTAACACTCATATTAACATTTTGCAAACTTGATTCAATAGTTGCACGGTTCAAGGCATCACTCACGTTATACTAGACTGAAGATTCGGGAGATGAATCCCAATCATGTGATAGCTTACTTAGGGCGTTTTTTTTCCTAAATGGTTTTCCACTCTCCCTCTGCCCAGACACCGGTAAGCCTCCTCATTCCAACTTATTACTACTGTCAAATTGACGCATCATGACGTATGTTCTGTATGTTGCAGTATCTGGTGGCTGGAACCCTCTGAAGCTGTATTGTTATCGTTGCGTGTCGACACACCCGGGCTGTGCCACGCCCTTCAACTGGCTCTGGTACTGGGGTGAGATCTGTCCTGAAGCTGACGACAAATGTGTCAAGATCATAGAGAGGAAGGGAGGTTAGTTTTGGGACGGTATCATAGTTCACAGGGATAGGATCACTTAAGTGCCAGTCAGAGCCTTAATGAGGACATATCCTCTCTAGAGACTTGGCTGTCCACACCCACAGTACAAAACGGTAATGATTAACCTCGCCTTGCTTGTTAGGTCAGGTATTCACGTTGCATTTTGGGTAATAAATTGGGTAATCCGTGGAGAAACGGAACTTGTAGCATCTTTGTGATTATGTCCACACTCGTAAATTAATTTGGTTTCTGTTTCCCAGCGATCGGTTCAGAAATACCAGATTGTGCTGTATATATTGTGTCACATTCCTGGAACGCTGGTGTTGTTTCAGCGGAGACCATGATCACACGAGAGTGTCTCAGCTCCGTACGAAGCGTTCGTACTGACATACCGGCTGACCACTACGAGGGCTGCAGGCCTGCGGCTAAAGATGTGCGTCTCGCTCACTACGTCAACAACACGATCAAGGAACTGGATATCCGGAGGTGAGTCTTGTCTCACCACGGACAATCAAATTGCTTCTAAAACTGTTATACTGTCTATAGAACGTCCTAACTATAATGGAATACTATTAATTTTATATATCTTTTATTTATTTAGAGACTATTACGATGAGACCACATGGTGTTTCTGCTACTTCGACAACAGGTGCAACGACGCAACCCCCACTGCCAGTTCCGTCGGCCTGCTGGCACTGTGTGTCTTATACGCAATGACTCTACTGTGATAAAGTTTTTATTTTGTTTCTCTTATAAACTAATCCGATCAGTGAGAGGGCCCCCTCTTGAATCTATTCCCACGGGTGTTCAAAGTTTCCCTCCGTGTGGGAGCAATACTCGGGTAAATTGAACTAGTATTAATATTGTAAAACTTGTCTTACTTGACCACATACGAGATCTTTAGTTTGTAGAGTTTGTTGCAACAACTGGGTTGTTGTTATATTTTATCTTGTCTTGTGCTTGTTGCAAATCATCGTACTCTATATACTCATCTTGGTGAGACTATGGCCTCGACTGTAGACATTTCCCCACTCCCCGCCAGGGATTCCAACACCTTTAAAACATTCCGTACGAGAACGTTGTGTGGTAAATTCAAGTCTGCTTTTAGTAACATGTTTAGAATCTGACAATTTTATTTGTTAAAAACAGGTGTTTGCGAATCATTTTTTGAATCTGAACATCTACAAATTTGAATATTGAGTGAAGCCTGGTTTATTTAAGGAAAAAAAAAAGGCGTACAATTGTGATTTTCCCTAAATTAGGAGAGGTCAGAAAATGTTTGTACATTAAGCTGATATTATACATAGATACTGAACATGTAAATAGATTATCGGAAAAATTTGAACGATCGCAAAAAAACAAAACAAACATAATAATGATCTTTTAAAACTTGAAATCACACTTTGAGACAATCATTATAGTGAATTACATAAACTTATGTAAATTGGATGAACACATTTTAGTTTAATTTATATCATAAATTAAAAGATCAAATTACAAAATGCTATAAAAAGGATGAATTAATTGAAAAAGTGTCCTTTATTCCTTGATCAACTAATAAATGTGTTTAGAGAAACTATTACTTATTGACACTAAATGTTTCTCAAGCAAATTAAGCTCATTTTCAAATTTGTAACACAAAATTTCATTTTATTTTATACCATTTTTAACAATTTAAATAAATATTCTGAAAATCGAAAAAATGACACCTGGACACGGGAATCGAACCCGGGACCTTTGGCTTAGTACGCCAATGCTCTAACCCCTGAGCTATCCATGATTCGTCCCATGCCCAAGGTCATTCTTCACTCATATTTTAAGGCAGAGTCTGTTATGGACGTGCGGAAATCATCGGCTACTAATGTGTGATTTCTCTTATTAAGATCACGAGCTATCTGATAACGAACCCACCTTCAACTCGGAGTTGGCTTCTTGCTGCCACTTGTACGATTATTATAATTTTTAATAAAGTTGTGCATATATTTATTAAATATCTAGAGTTTAAATACAAATAGTTTGCTAGTTCATATTCCAATTTGAATATTCGCACACCCTTATTAAAAATAATAATTTTTATTATGTCTATTTCCAGAGGATGTATCTCATTGTAACACTAATGAATCGTTCATGGGATGGGGCGAATTGGATTGCTATGTTATGTGCTACCATATTGTTCAAAATGTGTTTAAGCTAAACAAATTTAGGTTCTTTGTCCTCGAAGAATGTCGACATTGAAAGCAGGGAAGAAAGGATCAAAAAAACAATTCATTAGGGGTGTTCGTAGACCAATTTTTTAATTTGAAGCAAACTTTAATAAAGTATATGATATATTCTTGAAGCTGAATCAAATGTTTGCATATTTTTTGATTAAAAAAATATATTGTTATTTATATAGGGTCTATAGCTTTATGCACTAAAATTATTTGAATAATTGTTTTATTGCACAATTGAGGGGGTCAGCGCAAAAATGTGATAACTCTTAATTGATTTTGATGGAAGATTTTCTCTATTTAAACATCTATAAAATCCTGAAATTTTTCTATGAAAAATAAGTAAAGTATTCATGGATAATAGTTATTCTCAAGATCTTGACCGACTATAGAAACAACTCGTAGTTCAAGGGGTACACAACCAGAAATCACCGTTAACTTATTTTGTCATCATGTTTTTGCCCGACCCCGTCAATAGTTTGTAATATTTTCTTTTAATATGATAATTTCACTTATCAAAGAGTCATTTACTTAAGGGTTTTCCCCCAAATGAATATTAATCTGTAATGTATACAACAGCTTAGCACGGCTGTAATTGAATTTTTTTTAAGTGTTTTAGCTCTCATTACCTTTTATCCAATTAAGTTTTACTATCTGTGACATTGGAAAAGCCATTTTGTGTTTGTTACAATCCCTTTTTTTTGTTTAAGAGTTTTTTTTTAGTATATTTTTTTTCCAAGCATCCATTTCTTGATGAAGTCATGTGAATTCTTCCTGTAACTTTCGACATGTTCAATCGGAGCCAGCCGCTATGATAACACAACCATCTTTAGTACTGTTTAATAGAGTTGTACCGATGCAGACACCCGAGAATAGAAATTGGGCAACTATTAATGCATTGGCAATGCATTGTAATCACCGATTACAATGCATCAGTTAATCATGATTTTTTTCTATACTTCTAGTGACAACATTTAAAATAGTTGCTTTCAAGAGTTCAAACAAATATTTAATAAACCAAAGCAAGTTTAGCTAAATTTTAATAAACTCCAGACCTGGATTAACACTTTTTGGGGCCCTGTGCCAAGTATTTTATTATTTCAGTTCAGAAATTACTGCCGATATAAAATCAATGTTTATTTTTCTGTCATAAGTTAACTGTACCTTCTGCAAATATGTTGTATTTCCAGTTTGCCTAGAGCAAAGGTTGCGTTAATTTATTCGCACAGACTGTCCGACTCCAAGTAATACCGGGCAAACAGCGCCCCATATTGGGTACATTAATTGAACAGAGATTCAATTAGAGATATTTTGAGTTAAGTTCGGGATTCATAAAAATAATATTATTACAAAATAAATATGGCAGGTCAAACTGATTTATTCGTGGGGTAGGCGGGGGCTCTTGTGCATGGCACAGGCCTTAATCCGGGCTTGGCTATACAATGTTTACACAAAAAATTAAAAACTTGTTTATTGCTAAGGTTTTAATTTATATCACAATTTTTGGTTTGTCATAAAGTATTTCTCTGTCCTGTGTTTGTTGACTTCCATATTTTAGTGCTGTAATGAGCCAGTGCCTTGTTTTACGTGTTCCGTCCAAAGTGGCAGTGGTCTAATGCTGTAACGGACCAGTCCATCAGTTTGAAATGTTCCGTCCAAAGTGGAAAGAGTCTCTACTGTGTCTGTATCGTCATAGTTATGTTGTTGATGGCATTTCTGTCAAAATATGTATATCTCACATTCCAGACAATGTTTATACACTTTTATATGAGTAAATAAAATTCCATTTTTAATTTGTATCCTTTTTTTTTCAAACAAAACTATCTAAAAAAATGTCAAGGGCATGTCCTAAACCTACAGAACAATATAGTGTTACCAACTCTGAGATGTAGTCGTGCATACTGTACATTATATATATATATATATATGAAGTGTGATGTCATAAAAAAAGTACATAAACTAGATAAAAGAATGGTGGGCTAGCTCAGATTTAAAATGAATACAAGTCTTTGGGTTCAAAACCAACATTCACATTTAACACAAAAAAATACACACTCTCAGGCAGGACCTCTGGGTCATATTGGGAAAAAATATACCTTCTGTACCTAGTCAACAATGGACTCGCCTTGTGTACAACAATACCGGCCGCCAAGGTCAGCATCCCCCGGGAACTGCTTGCTGGGGAGATATGGCTAAATGTTTGTTTTATAGCAATAATGTGGAGTACATTGAATGATGGTCATAATATAAATATAATACTTAATGGATTTGGCTTTGAAAAAAAAAAGTTTAGTTTTACTCTAACGTCTGCTAAATTATAAAGCTAAAATATGATTGATAATTCAAATAGTAATTTGAGATATTAATAAAAAAAACATTTTTGGGTCCAGTCTTTGAGGATAATTATTGAAATAAAAATATAATTTCTTGAGACATCCAAATTAATAGGTGTTCTTTATGAGGTTACTAGTTAAAATAAACGAATAAAAGAACATAAGACATTACATTGATGTTGAAGGAATAACTAGGGCCAAAAGATTCTTTCCAGAGTCATTGTTAAAAAAATGTGTAATTATTACTTTAGAAGAAAATAACACATCTTGAAATTGTGGTGGAAAAGGTTCATATACTCCATTCACGGTAGGAATTACTCTGAAAGATCTTTTTTCCTACCAATATCCTACTATATAATATTATTATTATTATTATTATTATTATTAGCACCACGTCTTACTACCCGTTCGGGTTATACGCACTTACGCTAATGTGTAATGGTAGGAGGATTGTGAGATGAAATGGAGGACCTACAGTTTAGCGTGGAGTCCGAACCACGGTGGAGGCTTGGCATTCCCCTACTATATAATAAATCTCTAGTAGGGAAAAAGACCTTTCAGAAATCAATTCCTATGGTGAACAAACTAAGAATATAGTGTCTGTGTGTCATCTTCTCTTTAGCTCCAAGAGGACAGTCTTTCTTCCAATTCTCGCCATTTCTCGTAGAGGCCGCAAAAATCTCGGGGGATCTAATTTCTAAATTCGAAATATGTGTATAAATTTGTGATAGTAGAAACAAGGAATATCTGGGAGTAAATAAATAATTAAGAAGCTTGATCAAACTTGAATCTTTAAATGGATGCAGTCTCTGATATCTGACAGTTTGACATATGATCATTGTTTGTAAACAAACGCTCAGATTTCTTCCCCCCCCCCCGCCCCCGGGCTTTTTAAAATGTACGAGAGATTGGATGACGTATCTGTGTCGTCACATCCCCCCGCCTTCCCTTCCTAAGGTCCGTTTCTTTCTTCCTCGTGTTGCATAAGTCATGATTATCATAGAAGACGTTATGAATAAAATTACACCTGATCAGTATTGTTTTAAGATGTGGACGGAATATTTGGACAAAAACCCGGTAGAAAAGTATATTTCTTGTTTTAAAGTATTGTTATAATTATCTGGCGTTTCCTTCGACACAATGCAATGTCCGTTAAAACAAAAAGTTTGAAAATAAATAAATTAAAAAGTAGTATAGCATCTGGCTGCATAGCGTGCTAGTCACGTCAAAATAAATACACATTTTAGAGTAAATTAAAACTAAATAATATAAATTGACAGAATTAAAATTCTTACAAACCTTGCGCACACATCTACACATGTGGGTTACCTTGCAGCCTGAAGCCATTAAACCATGATTTTTAATCTTTGATTAACTGTTTACAGCATCTGCCTGGGTCAGTTTCATAAAACGCCTCCGTCTTCCTCTATCCTTCCACCATTTTTCTCCCCTCACTTGCACACTTGCAGTTATCTTCTCTCTTTCAAGGTCTTCCTTGCAGTCGTTTCCCTATATACTCCAGCCCCATTACTATCCTTGTGATTCTTTCCTTTCCCATTCTCATGATATGAACATACCATCTCACCTCCATATTTCTACTATCTACACATCCAGGAGTACCAGGTTCGATCCCCGATGCCTCTATATTTTCTGTGAAGCAATGGCTCTGGAATGGGATCAACTCAAGTCTCGTTACAAATGAGAAGCTGCTTCAATGAAAAATAGTAGTGGCACCAGTCTAGAAAACTGAGTAACGACTGGAAGGTTCGTTGTGATGACCACAAGACACTCATCGCCAACAGTTGGGACGGCTGACGCCGTTCTCATTCATGGTGAGCTGATGTGACAGCCGAGCTTCACAGGATGGCTCTGCGTCCTTGTGACGGGGACTCGTGATTGTAGTTTCAAAGGTAACAGGTGCTCATGAACCGGAGTTGTGTACCTGACCGTGTGACTGCATAATGGGTTGACCAGACAAATAAGTCAATAACTTCAGTGTTAGTGAACTGGTGTAGATATTGACATACTGTGTTGTCACAATGCAAATATCATGTGTGTGTTAAATAAAACATAGTTTCTTGTATTATAGTTGTTCATCTGAACAAACTAGCCATTTATTCAGTTTTTTGAGGACTACTAGATCAGTATTTTGAACCCTGTTCCCAGTCTTGAAAACCTCTAATTTGAATCCTGGAATTTTGAACATAAGGAAATAAAAATACCGTATTTATCTGAATCTAAGATGAGTTTTTTCCCCACATTTGTAACTTGAAAATCTAGGGGTTGTCTTAAAATCGCAGAATAAGGAATGGGTTAGAATTACATCAAAAGGTAACATCTAACATTTATTTAATATTAATACAATAGTGCAGGGATGCCATTTTTTAGAGATGTTTTGCGGATTTTAAAATTATAACACAGATCACAGAATATTTGGTTAATGTTAAAAATACCGACTTAGCTGTGGCTCGATAACCATAGTTTCGACTGGTATCACAATAATCGATACTATACGCTAAAAATCTTGATACCACTCTATAGTATTCAACACGGCTAACTTCTCAAATTGGTTGGGGCTAGTGATGAGCGTAATCGAGTTGAATTTGATTTATTTGTGCTGTTTTTTATTACTTTTCAATTACTTCACTACGATTTTAAAAATCCAACCATTCACAATAATCAAAACAGATCTGAAAACAAATAATGAACTATCAAATTGTTAAGTCTTAAAACTTTGCCTACATAACTAGCACTTGTCAAGTAATATCTGATGAGAAAACTCAAATCACTTTTAAACAAACAATCGATAATACCTAGAGTTAACTAGACAACTTTAGCGATGCCAAACTTTAGTTTTAATTCGTGAAACTCCTCAAAATATCTAAATTTTGAATAACATCAAGTGAATTATTAGCTTTGATTAGATGTTCCTATATTATCGGTTTTGAAATAAGAATAAAGATGCTGTTCAACTATCACAAATTTTTTATACTTGGCTGTCATGGCGGTTGACTGTTATGGTAATTCACAGCAGACGTGTACTTCGGTTATATTTCTTGTAACATGGGAAATGTGTCTATCTTCTCTTTATAAAAGCAACAGTTTGTTGTATATTTCTCCTTAGATTTCTTCCTATATCTCTTTACTTTATATTATTTTATTTCCTGTATATCCTTGTGAAAGTGAAAGTGTTACATTTTAGAAGCTCGCGTGTTAATGGTCGAATCCAATGTTTGTATTTAGGGGGTGCAGTCGATAACCATAGTTTCGACTGGTATCACAATAATCGATACTATACGCTAAAAATCTTGATACCACTCTATAGTATTCAACACGGCTAACTTCTCAAATTGGTTGGGGCTAGTGATGAGCGTAATCGAGTTGAATTTGATTTATTTGTGCTGTTTTTTATTACTTTTCAATTACTTCACTACGATTTTAAAAATCCAACCATTCACAATAATCAAAACAGATCTGAAAACAAATAATGAACTATCAAATTGTTAAGTCTTAAAACTTTGCCTACATAACTAGCACTTGTCAAGTAATATCTGATGAGAAAACTCAAATCACTTTTAAACAAACAATCGATAATACCTAGAGTTAACTAGACAACTTTAGCGATGCCAAACTTTAGTTTTAATTCGTGAAACTCCTCAAAATATCTAAATTTTGAATAACATCAAGTGAATTATTAGCTTTGATTAGATGTTCCTATATTATCGGTTTTGAAATAAGAATAAAGATGCTGTTCAACTATCACAAATTTTTTATACTTGGCTGTCATGGCGGTTGACTGTTATGGTAATTCACAGCAGACGTGTACTTCGGTTATATTTCTTGTAACATGGGAAATGTGTCTATCTTCTCTTTATAAAAGCAACAGTTTGTTGTATATTTCTCCTTAGATTTCTTCCTATATCTCTTTACTTTATATTATTTTATTTCCTGTATATCCTTGTGAAAGTGAAAGTGTTACATTTTAGAAGCTCGCGTGTTAATGGTCGAATCCAATGTTTGTATTTAGGGGGTGCAGGGAATGTATGAGACTCGGCTTTTCATGTATGGTTATCATTCGTCATAATAAAAGTTAACTTCTCATTTTTTTATGAAACTTTTTCAAAGTTAACCTTCTTATGCAAAAGCAATAATTGTGACAAGAAATAAATTCATTAGCAATTCTGCAACCCTATTTAGATTTTAAGTCAACAAAGGTGTTTTGTTTTGTAAATAAAAGACAATTTTTTAACATTACAAAATAAGTCTACCATAATTATTTTCTTCATTCATGATAAAATAAATACCACTTTTAAAGAATTATGCAGGACCACTGAAAAACTGGAGGCCATCTTGGATTCGGGTAAATACGGTACTGTATAGTAAAATAATAGAAAACACAAATAATAACCAAATGTTAACATTCTTTCTTATAATCTATTCGTTATAAGATTCATACATTGAGTTAAGTGTTAAATTACTTGTCTGGGGTCTGGTTGTTAAGTTTGTTCTATAATTATTGGTTCTGAACCACTAATAAGCAGTAGTAGAGCTCTAAAACAAATTTCACTTGAAAAATTTAAATTTTTTTAATATAAGGATTTGAGTTTGCAATCAGAAATTTTTCAAATCCTTGAATCCATAATCTACTTAAGGATTCAAAGGACTTGAGGGTCCCTTACCTAGATAAAATTTCAACAACTATTTGAACTCATTAATATAATATTTGTTAAACAGCAGTAATACATGCTTGCTAACAATAAGTGTATCTCTCACTAGACGAGGTTCTAGGTTAAGTTACCACAGACAAGTGGACAAGTTTGATCAGTGTCATACAAACAAATATACCATCGACAATGGCCATCCAATTATATTTTTATTAATTCAGTTAAGTTATTTGTATAATAAAGTTGTGATTGTTAACCTGTATTACACGTCGAGCTAGGAACACCAGCTAGAGGTTGACGAGTACCTCGCTAAACATTTCACTACAGTGATGAGTAACATCGACAAAATACTAGGTCCTCGCCATGACAGACAACAAACCACTACAGAAAGAAAATGTCTGTGCAAAAACAACAACAAAAAAACAATTTTTCAAAGTGTGACTGGAAAGCAAGTTGAACAAATCTGTAATATTGCACTGACATTCTCCTATCATGACAGACGATATAGCGGTGTCAGTAGGCGAACCTGAGCTTGACATCGTAGTGGAGTTTGTCCAGGTTGGGAATACAAGCGTAGTTGATCATGGGGGGTGGGCCACACATCAGGACCAGAGTGTCCCGGGATGGCGGGAACAGATGCTCCTGGATCATCTCGGCCGAGACAAACCCTGTGCTGTACTTCCAACCTGTGGGACACAAGAACTGGGTTACTGGCGTGTGGAACCTCCTAGTTCTAGTGGAGCCCCTGGGACCTCCCGACTAACCCCTCACCAGTGGTGCGACAAAGGACACGATGGCCTACCTTCAGTCGGTCGGTCCACGGTGTACCACAGCTTGAACTGGTCTGGAAAACTCTCAGCCACTTCCTCCAGTTCTTGTTTCAACAAGATATCATCTTCTGATTGGTTCGCAAACAGCAAACTCATTTCAGTGTGGTCGTCTTCCTCCTTGGTGATGTAGCGGATCAGCTGAAGCATGGGAGTGATACCAGTACCACCTGGAAAATATCACCACTATTACCACCACTCTATAACAAAAAGTGATTCTGATAGTTATCTGCTATAATTATTGCTGACAGTTACCTGCTATCATGGCCACCTTTTTGACAGACACGATATGAGCGGGGTCCTTGCGTAGTGTCTTGATGGAGAACTTGCCTCCCCCCAAGTAGATGAGTCTGCCCGAGGGCCCCCTCACGTCGATCGTCTCCCCAAGCTTCATGTTCTCAAGGTACTGGCTCATTTTACCACCCTCGGGGAACTTGGGGTGCACATTTTTGAAATACACCTAAAAAATAATCACACCTCTATTTTATTCACGAGATGCGCGACTGACCTAAATTAGAGCCTAAAGATACTCTGGAGTATTTAGGACCTATTGTTCCCCGTTTAATTGGATTGGGGAGGGGGGGAGTGAGTCGAGGAAAGAAGGTCCAAATCCTGTAACCGAACAGCTTTAGCTTCTAAGGGTTGTTCCTACCCCTGACCAAAGGCAGCCATTAAAAGGGAATGATACATCGGCACGATTTCTAGAGATGGAGCCATAGCTCTATCTAAAAGTTACCACCAGTTCTAAAGACAACGAGTTAAAACTATTTAATCTGAGACTCTTGTGACCTGACACGTATCGGACCGCAAAAGTTGACTCCTAGGAACCATCTATTCCCTAGACCGGCCATAACACTCTAAATACTAATTACCGCCATACAAGGTAGAATAAGGCTTGAAACAGGGAGCGATACACAACAACTCTCGGTCTCTTGGAACTCGTTAGTAAGCGACAGCCAGAATACAAGTCAAAATACTCGGCCACAGATGTAAACGGCATTAACGCCTTTGTAATGCATCGTCTTGGTGGCCACCCCTCGAACTTATGGTGGCAGATTCAAAACGTGATGGACCAAAGAGTTTCAACATGAATAAGATAACAAAGGCATGATGCCATAGCTCTATCAAAAAATTACCATCATCATGAACGGTTTCCAGCCAGTGGCTGGGTCCATTTAGTAGAATGCCTCCGTCTTCCACCATTCTTACTCCCGCACTCTCTTCCACTCTCCTACTCTCACTTGCACATTTGCTATCTGTTCCTCCTATATCTTCCCTAAATACTTCATATTCATTAATCTCCTTGGAGGGTCCTTTATTCTTTCATCCTCATTACATGTACATACCATCTCATCCTTGCTTCCTCTACTATCTCATGTACCCCAACTCTAGACCGTACGTACATCTTCATTCATAATCCTAATCCTATCTCTTCTGGTGACAGCTAGCATCCTCTTCGTGGCCTCCACTTTCTCTAGAAGCTACCACTTGTTCAGAAGATTACAAGAGAAAGGATGCATGGAGTCTTACCTTGATAACAAGGTCCATGTACCCTTTGTGGTCGTCGCTGGTGACAGGGGTGTAGGAACGGATCACTAAATTGTCCTCTATCTTAGCTGACAAGTGGATGTGTTGACCGACGGGTAATCCTACGGACACGACAACATACACAGTTCCATCAGTACCATAAATGTCTGACAATTCTCTCGAGTCACAAAGCCAGAGTTAAATTGTTTAATATTTTGGGGAATATTATAGAATAAATAAACACTTTCTACAGTTAAACTGGAATCAGGTGGATTCGGTGGAAAAAATTCAGAGCCTAGACTTGATCGCTTGGCATTTCGTCTGCCAGATGTTTGTTCCGCAATAACTGCCAAATGGGTGGACCAATTTTAACACGATTTGGCACTTGGACATTCTTTGAACCAAGGTACATACTTTTTTGATCAGGTTATTTGTTTCAATATGGCGGCTGCTCAGAAAGCGTTTCGTTTGACATATTATATTGCTAAAGTGACTTCCTAAACCCTTTAACAACGGTTATTCTCTATAAATATAAATGATTATAGTATTAATTTTTTTTGTGTGTATAATATGATCACTAAAAAAAAAACTTAAAATCTAAGGAGACATTATAGGAAATATTTCAACTTCAAATCCAGAGAAATGTTAAGACTGTAGTTAATGACAATAACAGAGTGACCGAAGTCTACTATTCAAAGAAATACTATGAGTAGAATCTACAACAATATTGTATAGCTTTAAATTTCTTGATCTAAGTGTTTGTTTTTACATACAAATTTCAATAGAAAATATGTGCGAAGTGTTAATGTGTAACTTATAAATAAATGTTGATCTTAAATTTCAAATTTCAATGTTTTGTATTTGATGCTATGATTATGTAGCTCAGATTTAATTTTTTACTCTCTAATTTTAAGAATGAAATTAGATGCAATTTTATCTCAAAATATTTTATTTGCTACGAAATTGTGTTGGTTGATGGTAATGATATGTAAGTTAACGTAAATAGTAATGTAAATCAAGGATCTCAGTTGAACGACGTTAGTGGTGTCACATCAAGTAACACTTTCTAACAAACATGCGCAGAAATATAACCACACAAAGAAAATAACATTACAAACAAATTATCTTCTTTTGTTTGTAATAGCTATGACATTTCCAGTTTGGGGTGTTGGTACACTGACCTAGAATATGGTTGTCCGATGGCAGTCCGAAACGAAACCTGCGTGTATCGTGGCTGAGTTCCTCCTTTTCCACCAGAGGTAGGGCATATTTCACCGTGGGGTCCTGCAGGGTCACCACCTCGGTCTTACTCCGCTTCCTCGAGAAGTAATACTTGGCGAGAAGTGCCGTGGTGGCAACCACACCCAGGCCTACCAGCACCGGCAGGGCCTGTAACACGACAACACTTTTACCTGGATAGTGACTTCCATACAAACTGAGCTGTTTATAGTCTCTGCCTGACAAACTGAGCTGTGTTGAGTGTCTGACCGACAAACTGAGCTGTGTTGAGTACCTGCCTGACAAATTGAGCTGTTTATAGTCTCTGCCTAACAAACTGAGCTGTGTTGAGTGTTTGACCGACAAATTGAGCTGTTTTGAGTGTCTGACCAACAGACTGAGCTGTGTTGCGTGTCTGACCAACAAACTGAGCTGTGTTGAGTGTCTGACCAACAAACTGAGCTGTGTTGAGTGTCTGACCAACAAACTGAGCTGTGTTGCATGTCTGACCAACAAACTGAGCTGTGTTGAGTGTCTGACCAACAAACTGAGCTGTGTTGAGTACCTGCCTGACAAACTGAGCTGTGTTGAGTACCTTGCCTGACAAATTGAGCTGTGTTGAGTACCTGCCTGACAAACTGAGCTGTGTTGAGTACCTGCCTGACAAACTGAGCTGTGTTGAGTCTCCCCTTGATAAACTGAGCTAAGTTGTATCAGTATGAAAGACTTATCCTCTTAAAGTTCAACAAATAGAAATAAACAGAGAATATTCCACTCCCATCCCTCCCTCCTTTTAATTGATACTTATTGGATTGTCCTAATTACTGTCGCAATCAGGTAAACCACCTTATCTTTTCCCCGGGCATGGGGCGTGTTATTGATAACGAACCTACATCAAGTCTCTTTTCAGAGAAAACTTATTGTGAAATGTATATTTTAATGACAATTTAAACATATTTTAAAAATAATTGTTTATAATTTGATTCATTTGGAATCCATATGAAATAAACTCATCTTGGCGCCCATAGACAGTGCGGGGTGTTTGGAAAGGACGTGGTCCAGGAACAGAGAAAGCCACAGCTCTACCTAGACCAGAAGTGACCGGCTCTTTAGGTAGAACTCAACGAGTCAAAGTTTGGACGAGAACGTACATACTAACAATACACAACACCCGATTAGCTCGTACTGGAACAAACCACTCGCATCCAACAAGCCGACTAGTAAAAACAGCCAATCTCCACGACCGGCGATTGTGTACACTGCACTAACAACAACTTCACCCACCTGAACCCCAAGTTAAGACTGCTCATACCTACTCAACAATAGGGCGGCTGCGATGCTGACCCTACCAACAACAAATACTGGTAAATCACGCTCACCTCAAACAGCATCTTGAAAAAAAAACTAAAAAAGGCCACACCAACCTTTATTTCCTAATTTTTATACAGGCTTTTTATTGTTAGCCCAAGACATTTCCTAGTTTTAACTCCCCAAACTGTTTTTTGAATAAAACATATCCTTGTTGAGATTATATGAAGTGTTAAGTCATACTAAAGTGTAAGAAATAGTAACAAGTTGTGATGTACAGACCTAGGTAGCAGCACTCACCATTGTTACCTGCACATCTTGGTCTGACATGATGACTATGACTACACTGTGACTAGGTCACTACTCATCTAAAACTGAGTGCATGACGTCTTCTACAGATAACATTGAGAGAGTGTGTGAGAGAGAGAGAGAGAAGGCTACAGTGAATGTGTGAGATAACTAGGACTGATTGACCTTCTAATGACTACAGCACTGGGCCCGATACAAGCTGACAATGTGGGCCTACAGTATATACAAGCTCCTTGGTTTGAATACTAGTCCTTACACAAGCTCCTTGGTGTGAATACTAGCCCTTACACAAGCTCCTTGGTGTGAATACTAGTCCTTACACAAGCTGGTAACAGGTAATATATACAAGCTCCTTGGTTTGAATACTAGTCCTTACACAAGCTCCTTGGTTTGAATACTAGTCCTCACACAAGCCCCTTAGTTTGAATACTAGTCCTTACACAAGCTCCATGGTTTGAATACTAGTCCTTACACAAGCTGGTAGCAGGTAATATATACAAGCTCCTTGGTTTGAATACTAGTCCTTACACAAGCTCCTTGGTTTGAATACTAGTCCTTACACAAGCTGGTAGTTTAAACTGACAGCTGTAATTTAAGCGGGGTGGTAAACAATACTGGCAAGAAAGATAAGCTACCAGAATATGCGGCATCAAATTATCCTACTACTTAAGCCTACACTATTTTGGTATGCTAATAACATTATTAGGGTAAACTTGCAAGCTACACAAATTACTACTAGAAAACATTGTCAGGTGTTAATTACCCAATAGTTGGTGGGCATCTCAACGCGGAGCAGGTCTAGAAGCAGGAACAAGGATGCACTTTGTCTTCAATATCAGTCACTCACTGCAGACAAGGGAAACAAGAACAATTAATCATTGATCGTTTGATGCGAATGAAATTGTTGTCTTCTACACAGAATTAAATTGCTTTAACGATCAATAATATTCAAAATTTTAATTCATTCATTCAAGAAAGGATAACTTAGGTTTGCTAGGTAAGAAGAACCAATGCCACTAAAATTACTCCCCCCCCCCACCAAAGTAGCAACTACACCATTTTAATGTATTTCTTTATGATGTTCACGGTCATTTCCCAGTTTAGATCAATAGGTGTGATAGTTTACTTTGTGTTATTTCCTTCAAAGATTTTTCAGGCTTTTTAAAACAAGATAAAATATCAATAGTTATACATTTGCAAGAGTTGAGTTGGCTAAAAAGCCAAAGTGATATATATAGCCATTTTAGACAGCTTTTGTGTTTTTATAAAACCACGAGTTTAGTTCGGGAGACAATAAAGCCAGCCAATATCCCATTATTTGGCGAGTTGGTTCGTTGTATTTTGATTAAAAATATTTTTTTTTGTATTAATTGAGTCACCCTATTATTTTATCAATATTAATATTTAGCACCACGTCTTACTACCCGTTCGGGTTATACGCTTTTAAGTATTAATTACTCTAATGGATTAGGAATTGGGAAGATTGAATTAGAGGAAGTGAACCCACATTTGCGTGAAGGGAGAGTGGAAAACCATTGAGGAAAAACCTCCCCCAGTTCACCCGACCGATATTCGAACCTCGATCTCCCCGTCCTCAGCAGTCGAGCTCAACACGACTAGCGCGTTAGCCAACTACGCCATTGAGGCGTGTTATTATTTTATTTATAAAAATAATAGTAGAATATTGTTATTCTGGTTATAAAAACAAAACATATCCAGTAAGTTAGCTTAGAGATGGGTATTTTTATAGCTTATATTAGTTTTAGTGTAGCCTACTTGTTCATGTATTATGAACTAAAAGATAACCAGACAACTTTAAATGCACCTCACAATTACCTAAAGGTTAAACCATTTTTTTTTGTCCCCGCGT
The DNA here is from genome assembly GCA_902151425.1 of Timema shepardi. Classification (NCBI taxonomy): domain Eukaryota; kingdom Metazoa; phylum Arthropoda; class Insecta; order Phasmatodea; family Timematidae; genus Timema; species Timema shepardi. The sequence continues at coordinate 13,022 of CABFVX010005555.1, read as the reverse complement.
CTTACTACCTGTTCAGGTTGTACACATGTACTTGAGAAATGAGGTAAGGTTGAATTTTAGCAGAAGTGTACCCACATCGTGCGCGAAGAGAACATGGAAAACCATTTCGGAAAAACCCTCCTTAGTAAATATGACCAGGATTCAAACCTCAATCTCCCTGCCATCACCAATTTACAGTGGCGGTTAGTGGGCTCGGGAGCTGGGAAAGCAACTTTGAATTTTTTATTTTAATTGCATTAAATTCTTGGGAGCATAATTTAAGTCAAAATAAACTATAAATAATGAACCAATTTTAAGATTGCCACTTTGGGAGGCCAAAAGAGGCACAGTTGAGATTGCTTTTATTAAGCTATCCCGCTATCGTGGGCTTTTGTACCAAACAGATACACTTGAAAAATAAAAAAAGCTTAAATAAATATGCTGCCAAAATATATGTTTGGGATTTTATAAATATTTAAGTTATTTAAATTTAGTTAATAGAATAATTATTTCGCTGAAAGTAGGCCAGCGGTGCTCAATGCTTATATGTAACGACCACCACTGCCAATTTAGTAAAACACGGGATTGACGCCTTAGACTATGAGGCCAGCGAAGCAGGCTTACTATCTAATTGAAGGGATTGTGTTTTTCAACCTTCTTGAATATGAGACCCCTTTGCAAGTAAAAAAATTCTGGCAACCCCATGTACATAATAAAATTATATCAGTGATTTCAAATAAGACGTGTTTGGCGCTGTTGGGTGGGGAGTGCGCGCGCAGGTTGGTTGAAGGAAAACGGACAGTGGCCGCATAGGAATAGTCGTTTGTCAGTTGTCAGAGTACACCAGCGTGTACGGTAGTAATGGAGAAGTTTCTAAAAATGTCTGCCCAGCCCTCCACGTCTAGTACAAGTGGCAGTAACGGAAGCGAGTCAAAACCGGTAAAAAATACACTTTATGACAATTAATTGAAATATGGTTTTACTGTCATGAATACTAAACCTCAATGTGTAATTTGCGGTGAAGTATTATCACGTGAGAGTATGAAGCCATCACAGCTTGTGCGTCACCTCTCGACTAAACATAACAAGGATGCTGATAAACCGTTACATTTCTTTGAACGGAAGCTGAAAACCTTTAACCATCAGCCAACTGCTATGATTCAGGTAATAAACAGCGTATAACACTAACGGGTAGTAAGACGCGGTGCTAAATATTATTATTATTAGGTAATAAACTAGTGTTATTTGTTGTTTAAAAATAAAATTATGTGAGGCCTTTCATAAGAAACCTAGCAATTTCCAGTTTTTAAATGTATTAATTAATCAGAAAAATTAAAAAATTGCCATTCCAATAAATTCACAGACGTTTGTTGTTAAGGTTTTGAGAAATACTTATTATCATTATCCATTCGAAATTCCATAAAAATCTCAAGATTAACATTTTTAAATATTACCCAAAGAATTAATCTAACTTTAATATCCACCCCATTTTTCATTAAATACATCTACATCTAATACATATTGATATAATAGTAAAATTCATATTTAAGTTATATATTTTTTTTAAATCTTATTTTAGATATCCAATGTCAATGAGAAAGCGTTATTAGCTAGCTACAGAGTCGCTAAAGCTGGAAAGCCGCATACAGTTGCCGGGAATCTTATTATGCCAGCAGCCCTGAATATGGTTGAGATTATGCTAGGTAAGCAGGAGGCAAACACGCTAAAAAGGATACCACTTTCTGATAATACGATTGAACGCAAAATAATCTATATGGCTGGTTGCAGTTGAGAACAATCAGTCGAAAAATTCAAAGAAGAACCCACATTTTTCTCTGCAGTTTGATGAGTTGACTGATGTTGCAGATTGTGCGCAATTTGTGGTATTTGTGCGCTTTGAAGCAGATGAGAGTATCAATGAGGACATTTTATTTCGCAAGGCACTTCCTGCGAACACTACTGGCCAGTATTTATACGGCACGTTTTTAGAAAGCACTCGTGACTACAAGATTGATTGGACAAAATGTATCGCTATTTGTAGCGATGGTGCTAAAGCTATGACTGGCAATCAAAGCGGGCTCTTTGCGAAATTAAAATCAATAATGCCAAATGTTTCATGAACACACTGCTTTCTTCATCGGCAAGCTCTGGCAGCCAAGGTTTTACCTTCTGATTTGAATGATGTACTGAAAGAGGTGATCAAAGTTGTGAGCATTGTTTTATTTTTATTGTAGTTTAGGACCTACTCTTGCTTTTTATTATACCTAGCTTGCGACCGCACCCCCTCAGGCCGCGACCCACAGGTTGAAAAACACTGGTCTAATCCAATAACCCAATTGTAATATCGATACAAGTGTTTAGTGATAATTGATGTTGTATGGGGGTGTTTTTGTCTTTACAAAAATAGCCGGTATAGTTATGCACTCTTTAACTATGATTTTGTTTGAATTAAAATAATTTTAAGAATAAATACCTACTACCTAACTAGTAACAACAATAAAAATCTATGTAATATAGTGGTGAATGAATGCTGCAGCTCTTATAAATGAAATTCCAGTCTTAATACATGATATTAAATAAAATGCAATTATTTCTTACCAAATTATTCTCACCAAGATTAGTCATTTTCTAATTTAAGCGGGTCTTATGTTAAAGTGTCCTTGTGAGGTTTTTTGACACAAGAAATAACTAAATTTAAAAATTCCTTTTTAACTATGTTAGTAACGAGTTAAATAGTAACGACAATACACAATAAGAAAAAGCATAGAAATTTCGATTAACCGAAACAGAGTCGGAATAAAAATAAATTAACAAAACTATACAAAAAGGAAAGTTAAAAATGTTTGAAAATAATCTGGACAAACCAAATTTCTCTAGTTCAAATTAGAGTGTTGTCTGTGCTCTTCCAACAATCTCTCCTTGGAAAATAGAGGTAGATACTTAAGAGATGGCTTATTTAATTTGACATGAAAAAGTACATTTATAAAAGTACGTCGTAGGAATACTGTAAAAGTAACATCATACTACAATGTAAAAATTTTGATGAAAATAATTATTAATTTCTAGCTGAGCTAACGTTTTTTATAAATATTTTTAAATGATACGTTAAATTATATTTTAGTTTAGTTTATTTTTCAATAGGAAGCATTAAAAATATAATATGATCCGTGTATATTCAACCTCTTTAAGTCAAAAATAATTAATCCATATCAGTGAAAGTGATTTAAAAAAATATATAATCTGGTGATATTAAGTTGAAAGTAGCTATGGTCTACCACTTAGAAAAGATATTAGCTCTACTTTCACATATTAATATGCCACAGGTCACGTTAGGATATTATATTAAGGGCTTAAGACGAATGCTTAAGAGCGTAAACAACGATATCTTAAGTGACAGCTCGTACTCGATTGTTGATGGGCCTTGTGTAGCGTAGCAGTTGCTTAACACGTTACTACATAATAACTATATTTTATACATACACACATACGTAATCACGCCGATCCCTTACGGGGTAGGCAAAAACTGTGCATATAGCTAAGAAAAATTAGTATTTAATCCATCCTCACTAACTCTCTCTACACTTTCATATTCTTGCTTCGCTTCAACAACATTCATACACCAAGTCATGTTCTTAATTCCCTCAAAGTTTCTCTGTTTTACACATTCACCTACAACCTTTAGCAATGTCTTACCACTTCCTTTTAATCCACACATTCTACCTTCATAAATTTTCTTTGTCACTCAATCCACACTCATCCTCTCAACATTCCCTTTAAAACTACACTCCGACAGCACCCATCAATTACTAACTTTCTTCAAACATTTTTGAGATATCTCATTAAAACCTTATTCACCTTACTCTTGTATTTCTCCTGAAAAACTCACACTTCACATCCATAAAACAATTTTGGCGTCAACACACATTTATATACTGCTATATGCCCCTTTCGATTTTAATTCATTCTTTACAGTAGTCCACATAAAATCAACTATTTATCTAGATATATTGACCCATCTGTCGCTTTCACCATATATTTTTCACTATTTACAGAACATTCTGCCCAGATACACAAAATAATTCAATTTTTATAACAGTTTTCCATTTATATTAAGCTGACAATCATTTCCTGATCCGTTCTTATCACTAAACTATCACTTTAATTTTGGAGACATCTATACGAAGATAAATTCTGCCTGTCACCATATTCAAACGATTTAATGTATTTTGAAAGTATTTTATAATTAATCTTAATTATTTCCACAGGAAAATGAATTATTTCAAGCAATTAAAAGGTGCCTACCTACCTTATATTTATTTGAATACTCTTTATTTTCTTTACCTGATCTCATGTATTTTTAATGTATCTATTCAATTTATTTTAATCAATTTTATAATGTGTATTAACGTTATTAATTTTAATTATACCGTTCTAAAATTCAGACTAAAAGGACTTGACGCTTGTACAGGTTAATTATTTTCTGTGATAGAAGTCTACCGATGACATTTATAATTGGGCAGACATATTAAGTTACGTTTCAAGAATGAATCGTTGAGTACGAAAACAACTTATCAGGAAATGTGAGCATTTTTCGTGAACGTGTCTTGACTCTTAATTTTGTGTACATTAACCCTATTGATCTTAGTATAACTTTAATTTTATTCAACAGAAAAAAATAAAAAGTTGTGGCTTGAATAATTCACTAAGGTAGGTTTGTATTATTAGGTTAGGTACATTTACGTAGCTTCCTTTCATTACTTCTTAAATATTACTCGTAATCTATGATTACTTAGTAATTTTATTTTATACTGAACCGTATTAGTAATGATATGTGACAAACGTTAATATTTCAGAAAGTTCAAAAACACAAAAATCTCACTAGTTTGAGAAACATTTTTAAATAAGAATGCTCTTTCAACAGTAGTGTATTAAAACAATGATAAATATATTTAATTCTCGTTGATTTAAAACATTATATTGCTATAATTATTTTACCAAAGTATTATTTCGTGCTAATGTAATCTTGTAGGTTATAATCAAACCCCAGAGTGCGCCTAGTGGAGTGGAATGAAGTTAATGCCACGTCAAAAATACAAGAGGTGGTGGATTCCTGGAAGAAGACTAGGTCGGATGCTGAAAGGCTTAGCTACAGCCAACCACCTTCACAACACAACGACCGCTCTTAACTCTAGGGTTATAGTGGACGTCATTTTTGCTGCATACGACGCCTACATGATCACGGTGGAGGCATCTCGGGACCTTGAGAAAAATGGTCAGCTGGGGAGGGGAACAAGCAAGATGGTACTGTCTGTGGCTGGTGGATGGGCCGGGAGCTATGTGGGCTACATTGTTGGCATTTGGGTTGAGGAGAACTGGAGTAGTGGAGGTGTTAAGGCCTGGCTATACTGTAGGAAGGACGTATGGGTTGCGGATTATATCGACGCTTTGTTTGGGCGAGGCATCGGCAGGATGATTTGTGACATCATGGTATCACCTGGTTTCTGTATATGTGGTATCATGGGATCTCTCATTGGTGGTTTCCTTGGTAGCGTTTTGATGGAGTATCTCTTTGATATCTTTTTAGGGAGAAATCAAAGGCTAGGAAAAAATAAATATATGATTAAAAAGTGAGTCAAAGAATACCTATTGTTATAAAGCTGTAATTTTTGACTGACACAATGTATTTAGAAATAATAATGCACTATAGGTAGAAATAGAAGTGAAACTTGCTGACATGGTGAGGTACAGTAAAGTATTTATGTATAAATGAATATAAATAGTAATATATTGATACAAAGAAACTACTAAAACAAATTATAACTATGCTTTATATGCATTATGTATATTTAGGAGTAATGTTTTATGTCATTCTTAAGGCTCTTCAAGAATTTGATTTCTATATTATATTTACTAACAAATGCTCATATTATTGCTTTACATATTGTTGTTACTAATTTATGTAATGAGTCTCACACGTATTTTCTTGTCAACTCTATTCATTGAATGACCTTGTGCAGGAAAATCACATGAACAGTGGACTATAAGTAACATAGCCTGAAGAATAAAAAATATTCAAGAAATATCAAGCTTCAAATACAGGAAAGTTCTTAGAAATAAAGAACTTGTTAAATTTAAATTTCCAAATATTAATTTGTTAAAGTTTTTCTAAATTTAAAATAAATTTAGTAGTTCAATTTCATCTAAAAATAAACAATAAAGTTATTTATCTCCTTTTTGCCTTTTTTTCATATAAATGTTTAGACAACAAATAAAATTGTAAAATAGTGTATGTGTTAGTTTTATGAGCATGATATGCATTACGAATCCCAATAAATTTAATTTAAATTTATTTTACAATACTAATTTATTAATAAGATTAATATTCAGTTCATCAATAACTATGTTCATAGATTAAACAGCAAATACAAATTACAGTGATAAATACATTATTGAGATTGAAAGTTGACAGTTGATTTTACATTTCCTTGCACAAAAGATAATTAATATCAACTTTAAAACCAGTGATCTATATAGTATAATGGATTAACATAAACACACATTTACATTAAAATATATACAATTCAGTTTTACAGTTAATATTGTACAAATACGAATACAATCTTTAATATATTTAAATCCATGTGTTTACATTTTGCCAAAACTACAATATATTTAAAGTTGGCTATTAGATTGTATATTAGTTTCAGAAACCATATTATATTGAAAGTTTGATAACTATAATGAAATAAGGTATCTTAAAAATGATTATATTTGTTTAAAAGACAAACCTTGTGTAGGCCTAGAGGTCAAACAGTCATTTAGTTTATAGGCTTGTAGGAAGTATTTTCATGAGCGTCGTTACCTATAAATTTTTGTGGGGGACATGCAATTTTTCATTGAAAACTAATTTTATTGTTACTTTGTTTTGATAAATCGTCACACTAAAATACGTCATGTACGCTAAACCGAAATTTAAAAAAAAAAGAAATTAAGTCAAAACCCACAAAACAAAATAAATTTATTTATTTGATAATCAAGTTAAGAAATAAACTATAACAAAGTAATTAACATTGTCATTAAGATGGAAATGGTTTAAAAGTCATTTTTCTGAATTTAGAGCCATGATACAAATGTTGCAGACTACCAAGTTTACATCACATGAGTCCATAACCATGACCCTAAAACATCAAAAAATTAAATTCAATAACAAATAAAACAAAGAAAAAAGAACACTAAATATTAACATTAGGATAAAAATGGTAAAAAAGTACTTGTTCTTATTCAGACCTGGAGACCAGTGTTGCAGCAAACTTTCCTAATCGATTGAGTCCAAGATGTAATTGTGAACATGACAGAGGGCAACGTGGTTCAGTCTCTTTTGATTCATTGTGGAACGCAAATATGTTTTCAGCCGTCTGAGAGAACTGAAACTTTTCTCTGTCTCTCAAGCCGAACTGGGTAAAACCAGCAGCAGCCTCTGAACAAGTTGCTTCACATTTGAACCCAAAATGTAGTATTTCACGGAATGTTGTAAGCCCTATCATTGTTTAATTATCGAGTCGAGTCGGTTGTGAATTAAATGTTCTATTTGTAGCGTTTACGTTACATTATTACAGTTAAACTAGCTAAAATGTCTAATGTAAGGTAAATTATTGAATTATTGGGGGTGGGGGAGTTTCCGCCCCCTATCCCCCCATCCCTCCCGCTAGCGACGGTCAAGAGTATTTTTTACAAAACGATGTATTTAACGTTGGCTCTTAGCTTGTATATTAATTTCCGAAACCATATTATGTTAAAAGTTTGGTAACTATAAAGATACAAAATAGCTAAAAACTTTATTAAATTAGTTTAAACGACACAATTTGTGTAGAAGTCTTGTACAAACAATCATTTAGGCTATAGGATTGTATGAAGTATTATTATCTTACAATGTATTTTAAAGTTGCATGGCTATTAACTGGTAAATAGTTTCAGAACTCATAGAATATTGAAAGTTCGATAGCTATAATGAAATACATTAGCTTAAAACTTAATTACATTTGTTCGAACAACAACTTTGTGTAGAAGTCCTACGTTCAAACGATCATTTAGGTTAAAGGTTTGTAGAAAGTATTAATATATTATTCTATATAAATTTAATTAAAGATGCAAGTAACTAGTTTTGAACTTTGTAATGTTCTTCAAATCTTTTATTAACATATTTATTCAATTTATTTATTCACACATTGATGTATCTCATATAGTCAATCAAATTAGCAAACAATGTCAAAATGCCCCACCACCTTTTATGTGTGTAAGAGAGAAAGACATAATCAAAATTTTCTTTTCTCTTACATAATGTGTAGCATGTCACTCAAGTAAAATGACATCTATAAACCGCAATCTGCACAAAATACTAAACTGAAATAAAAGAATGCAAAGGAGATAATTAAAACTAATATATTCTGAAATAATATAATTTGTGTTCTACTTACTTTAAGTGGATGTTCCTGGATACAAACAGCATGCTTCGACAAACTGTTCTGCAAGTATGGTGGAAACGAAGGCGTGGCAGTTTTAATAGACGTCTGAACCCTTGAACACTCGATGTTAACGAAGGTTCTGACTGTCATTGGTTTGATGCCCTGAGTTACGAGCACTGCTGCCCTAGCGGACTTCCTCGGCAACTCTTTCTCCGCTTTTCCCACCTCTCCCCCATCCTTATTTTCTTTCATTTCATGGCCATATTTGGTCCTGTTAAGAGTCAGAAGAAAAAAAAAGTAGGCCTATATAATAGGTAACCCCTAGGTTCATTCTACTGTAGTTCATCATATTATATCCTCGAAGAACGAACTTCTGCTCCAGCACCTGAAGAATAAACTGGTGGGCTTGATGTTTGGGTCGTGGGTCTCACCACCTCAACGCCGAGAGAATCTCGTCTGATGTTCCAAGTATTCAACAAATATCCAAGTCCTTCAGACTTGTTGTAGTAGTCAAGGAGACTAATTTTGTTCCTGTTAGTTGAAGCTTTTAATATGTTTTCTTAGTCCTTCAGATTTGTAGTTTTTTGTCAGAATGACTAAGTTTTGTTTATGTGTCCCTCTGACTAATTGTGCTTATGTTAATATAAGTGGCTAAAATGTGTTCTAAGTCCTTCAGACTTGTTGTTTTAGTCAGAATGACTAAATTTGGTTTTGTGTCAATCTGACTTAATTTCTTTGTTAAAATAGTCTGACTATATATTTTCCCTATGTCCATATGACATAGCTTAAATACAGGGGCTTTGAGCTCTATATATAATAAATACCTTGCTTTAAGGTTCCTCTTCTCCAAAAGTTCATTATTCCGTTTTAAGTCCTTATGACTTCACATTATTCCGTGGTCATCATGCTCACTTGTTCCAATTTTTGTATGGCTACAAGCAGGTTGTCTAACGCCTTTATTTGAGGACCTAGTTCGGTCAGTATCTCACAGCTTTCTTGCTGGCACCCCTTTTTATGTGTTACTATTTTGGGTGTGCAAAGTGTGGAACACGGCTAGTTTTTTTATAGTGGCCAACACAGATAGTATTTTCATTCACCCCTTGTTGGCACCTCAATTGTCCAAGTATTTAAAGTTAGTGTGTACTAGATTTTATGTATACCACAGGGAGTGGGTAATGGTATAAATGTACTATTGAGTGCTCTGGCAGTACCCACTGGGAAAGGACCAGTCAAAGTACTATTTTGTGTTGACACCTGATTGTTAGCCATCTGCTAATGTAATGGACAGACCATCCTCTAACCATTTAATATTTAGTGTGTCAATGGGAACTTTCTTAATATCAAATCAAACTAGTTAGCTTGGCAGAAATTTAGCTTAGTAGCTCTAAAACTATGGGACTAGCAGTTATATATTTTTATTGGTAATTAATTTACCATGTTTTATATTTAGACCTTTCTGGTGGTAGTCTGGTGCTAGCCCAGCTTATTTGGATTCCAATTTCCAATACTCTTTATCAACTTAACTTCCTTTTGACTGTTACCATGTCGACTTGGACACGTATTCTCCCGTGCTACGGGAAGTTCTTATATTTTTGAAATTGTTAAATCCTATCATATTTGTCATTTTAAAACTTAATGTTTTCCTTTATACTTATAAGAGTTACATGTTTTTCCTAACCAATTTAACGGATCTTTATTACTGTTTATTTTTCTATGGTCCTGCATTTAATTTTATTTATCACCTTTTAATGTTTTTTAAATAATAATTCTATTATTGTTACCTATTTATTTCTCTTACTCTTATGAAATATTTTCTTGTCTATACTTTGTTATACATTTACTTTGTAATAGTTATCGTTACCTCCTCTACATATTAGAGTGAAGGGGAAGTAGCGATACAAATGATATGCAGACGACAGGTCGAAAATTTCGACCACATACTGATGTCCATCCAGTTATTCTCTAGAAATCAATGTTGAACAGATTCAGTAAGGAATGGGTGCTGAGGGATGTTGGGTTGAAGGGAAATCCAATAGGTCAATGTGATAAAAGAATCTTGCGTTGGTTTGGGAATGTTGAGAGGATGGATTTGTATAGAGTGATGAAGCAAATAAATAAAGGTTGAGTGTGTGTTTCAAAAGGAAGGCTTAGGCCATGTGAAACGTGGCTAAATATTGTAGACAAATGTGTGAAAACGAGAAACACTGAGAGTTTTAAGAATAAAATATAATGTATGGCTTGGTGTATAGATGTTGTTGAAGCAAAGGGAGTATGCAAGGAGAGGAAAATGTGAAGATAGCTAGTGAGAATTGATTAAGTACCGAATTGATTTTTTTAAAAGCTATATGCACATTTTTGTACCTACCTCTTTAGGGACCTGCGTAATTAGGTATCGTATGTGTGTAAGTTTTGTCTCGAATATTAAATAAAACTAGATATTTTATTTTGGATTCTATTTGATTATTTTCATGAAAATTTTAGTAGCCCTACCTATCAATAACACAATGAAAAGGTCTAATTTTTTTCACCCATATATACAATCATAGTCATTGACACTAAAACAAAGAAAATTCGCGATTAACAAAGACGCATGGTAACCACAGACCATTTAAAAACACGAGGATGAATACAGAAGATAATTATTTGGGTCTGTTCATAAACTAATGTTTAATTAGACATATCTTCTTCTCACATTCTCATTGACTGATTTGTCTTAAGTCCAATGATTTTCTATACCACACTTCATGCATAATATTTAAGAAGTTAAAATTAAATCAACTTTTGGCATTATACTCTGGTCATAATGTCTTGGGTAAAAATGCAAAAAATGAAAATAGTGTATTTCAACCTATTGCACATTGTGTGCTAAACACTATTATTTATTAGTTATACTTTATATTTATGAAGTTAAACACAGCCTAATGAATGTTTCAAATTAAAATTTCTCTAAAAGAAAACTTTAACCCCCAAAATGGCATACTGTTAATACTGATTGTTATCCAGGCAACTCTAAGAGAGGTCGGTACGTGATGACATCTACCGAACATACATCACAACATCTTCTAATGTTATTCTTATTTCTTGTGGGCGGACCAAACAGGAGCAAATATTTTTGATGTATTCATTGATGCAAATAGAATTTTTTTCCTGCACACGTTCAAAGATTTAAAAATAAATCTTTCCTGCTCAAACGTCTGGTTTGTGGTTTTTTTACTTTTTGTTCCCCCCTTTTTTTAAAAAAACGACAAGTAGAACATTATTATGTTTCTAGCAATTAAAAAAAAAGTTAAAGTGTATTTATTTTAGAGCGTATTGATTGATTTAGTTATTTATAAACGTAAGTGAATTGACATTTTATCTTAGTTTTCTTATTTGACTGAGCAGCAGTTTCACATATTAGTGAACTCTTGAACATGGCTAAAAGTTCTGGGTGGACGTTTAATTGAAAAGGTAAGTTGATATAATATATTAGCTATCTTTCATTATTAAATCTAGACAAGCTTACATTGTTAGCACAAGTAATTGAATTGGGCCATTTACGTTTTAAAACCATTGTTGATCGAAGGAAATAATATTCAATCGATGTAAGGAGGACTTAAATTGGGACACAGACAACAGTTTGTTGTCACTGGTTGTGACTTTTCATACAAACATGACACACACATTACTGTGGCGTTGACTTGCTTTGTGTTCGAGAAGGGGAAGAAGTGAAAATTCAAATAAATAACTTTTTTCTTAATTCTACCTACAGTACTTTCCATATTCTCAAAGTTTGGTAGACCTAATTCATTGACGCAAGTATTATTCCAGGCCATTTCTTATTCTGTATTTATATTTCTCAATATAATAAAGATCCCAAATAACTATAGACCCAAGACTGACAATTGACAACCTTTGCAATTTTTAATGAGTTTAGAACACATTCACCCAATTTTAGGAATTTAAAAACAACAACTACCAAACAATCTTATAAATAATACTAAGCACATAAAAATATTGATGTCAAAGTTTACACTACTAGTAGGCTAGATAGGACCTATTATTACATTAGATTAAAGCTCGACTCGCTTATTTCAAGGGATATCATTCTCCCATATTCCTTTAAACTTTCATAAATCATTCAAGCAAAATGTAGATCCTATTTAAATCAAAGTTAGGACATCACAAACTACTCACAAACAAGAGTCGACCTAAAAAAACTCTGAAAAAATACTCAAAACAAAACAATCACTACCTGCTTCAGTGGCCACATGGTTTAGTCAGGTGTTAAATTAGACTGCTGATGATGGGGAGGTGGGAGCTTGAATCCTGGTCGGGTGTACGAGTGGTTTTTCCACTCTTCCTCCACTTAAATGTGGGTACACTTCATTTAAATTCAAACCCTCCTCATCCTCAACGTTTTCATCAAAATTAGTACATATGTGTACAACCTGATAAGATAGCAGGACATGGGGATAAAAAAACAAAATTCATCAGTTGAAAAATACACTTAAATAAAAGAGCTGCAGTAAAACATATTTAAATAAAAGATATAGAATATCCTTAAAAACACAACCTGAAACATGTTTAAATTGAAAAAAA
>CABFVX010005554.1:0-49600 GCA_902151425.1 Timema shepardi | reverse complement strand
TCACGGAAACTGTAAACAATTTCAGACAGTCAGAGCCAAGGTCAGACTGTTTACTCGACAAGGATGCCTGAAGGGGTGATCTCAAACGAGGAAAACCAACAGCCAATCAGAGAGCAGGAGGAGTGGTCACGTGACCAAATCCAGCCAGTCACAGCTCTGTACTATCCGACCGATCCAACTACTTTTCCCATCTGAAAAATACATGTTTGTATTTATAATTTATAAATGGATATATTACATAAATTCAATTTAAAATATTTCTAGTACAACCATTTCTCCATATTATTCGAACTCGAAAAAAACTCAATGTTTTTATTCAAACTCGACTCGAACTCGACTAGAAGTGAGAAATTTCTACTCGCACACCTCCAAAGAATTTCATAAACTGCAATGGATTGGATTATGACTCCTTCATATGAGTTTATTTAGATATCCGTAACAATATTAATGCAATGGCGATATGTGGGTGAGATTTGACTTAAAGGCCCTATTTTAAACACAGCCAACCACAGCTTCTACAGCCACGTGGGTGAAAAAGATAAACAGTAAAATTTAACTTCTCTGTTGTAAATAATAATTAAAATAGAAATGTTAAGGATTATGTCCAAAGCTACAAAATTATTTTCCCCCATTAATATTTCAAAAATGTATTAAAAACTGAAGTGCTAAATATATTTTCTTTGTCTGGCTGAAGTTGACGGTTGACGGTACTTTTGTGTGTGTGTGTGTGTGTGTGTTAAGAGCCGAAATGTTATATGAACAATTTCTATATTTATAGCAAAGTAGTTTAATACACGAACAATCCAACACAATTAATTGCAGGAAATGCCAAACGTTCCCAAAGTGTAATTTAAAAGTCTTATAAAGTAACAGAAATAACCAGAATTATATATGATGGATAATAGCCAAGCTATTATATTTGTTGACTACGTTTATAGCCGATTTTAAACATCAAATTCTTAATTGTAAAATAACACCTAGACACGGGACTAGATTCCGGAACCTCTGGCTTAGTACGTCAATAATATAATCACTGATCTATCCAGGAGTAATCTCCTGCCCAGGGTGCGGATGACGTCAGCTAAATATGAGTGATAGCTCGTGATCTTAATTTTCTTTTTATTTAGCATCGCGTCTTACTACCCATTCGTTGTACGCTCAAGTACTAATTACACTAATGGGTTAGGAATAGGGTAGGTTGAATTTACAGGAAGTGGACACGCATTTGCGTGGAGGGAGAGTGGACAACCATTGAGGAAAAACCACCTCAAGATCACCCAACCCTGATTCGAACCTATATCTCCCCGTCTTCTGCAGTCTAGCTCAACGCGAAACTAGCGCGTTATCTAACTACGCCGCCGAGGCGGGTGTGATATTAATTGATCACTCGTATGTAGCTGATGATCGCCGCACGTCTATCACAGACTTTGCTTTAAAATATGAGTGAAAAATGACACTGTACACGGAACGACTCCTGTATAGGTTAGAGGTTAGAGCTTTGGCGTACTAAGTCAAAGGTTCCGGGCTCGATTCCTCTGTCTCGGTTTGATTTTTTAATTCGACATAAGAATTATATATACTTTATATTATCACAAACTGTCAAGTAATAAATTAAACCTAAGTGGAGTAAGCCAAGCAGAATGTATTAAATAATTGTGTATTTATTTAAGGATCCTTGGAGATCCTTAGGGAGTTCAAACTAGCCAAGTTGTGAACTAAATGATTGTGTATTTGTTTAAGGATTATTGTAGATACACATACAGTTCGAAGCAGCCAAGCTGTGAACTAAATGATTGTGTATTTGTTTAAGGATCCTTGAAGATCCACAGGGAGTTCAAACTAGCCAAGTTGTGAACTAAATGATTGTGTGTTTGTTTAAGGATTATTGGAGGTACACACACAGTTCGAAGCAGCCAAGCTGTGAACTAAATGATTGTGTGTTTGTTTAAGGATCCTTGGAGATCCTTAGGGAGTTCAAACTAGCCAAGCTGTGAACTAAATGATTGTGTGTTTGTTTAAGGATCCTTGGAGGTACACACACAGTTCGAAGCAGCCAAGCTGTGTACTAAATGATTGTGTGTTTGTTTAAGGATCCTTGGAGATCCTTAGGGAGTTCAAACTAGCCAAGCTGTGTACTAAATGATTGTGTGTTTGTTTAAGGATCCTTGGAGGTTCATAGACAGTTCGAAGCGGCCAAGCTGTGAACTAAATGATTGTGTGTTTGTTTAAGGATCCTTGGAGGTACACACACAGTTCGAAGCAGCCAAGCTGTGAACTAAATGATTGTGTGTTTGTTTAAGGATCCTTGGAGGTTCATAGACAGTTCGAAGCTTGTGTACTAAATGATTGTATGTTTGTTTAAGGATCCTTGTTGGAGCGCCGGAAGCTCAAACCCAACAACCTGCAGTTGAAAAAGGAGGCGGTGTGTTCAGATGCCACATAGGACAAGACGACTACTGCCAGGAGATACCATTCGACCTACGAGGTAAGTACAATTATAAGTGTATCATAAGAACCGCACCAGCTCCTGACTACCTCAATCGAGTTGGTTGGGTTTTAACCCCCGTTCCACGATTATTTTAACTAGACCCGGGGTTTGTAATACATATTTTTATTAGTATAACTAACGTTCAATTTATAATCCTAGTATTTTGAATCCATGCATATCTAGCATATAGTCTAACCTGACACACACCTATTTCTTTAAACTAATCCCCATAGGAAAACATTAGCTGACTACTCAAGTAGAATTTCTTGTTTCTTTGCCCCGCGTCTTATTACTCATCTGGGCTCTAAGCATGTAGATACACTAGGTGTGTAGGGGTGAGTATGATTATATTTAGATCAAATGTACTCACATTTGAGTGAAGGTAGACTGGTAAACCATTTAGAAACAAACACCCTTATCACACCAAGTTGGGATTTTACCTCTTTGTGGGTTTAAAAAAAATGTCCAACTAAACTTTAATATATTTATAGGCCAAACTATGTTGACCACAAGGCTACCTTTCATAGCTGTTGAGTAAATAATGTGACCTTTATAAAATGTTGTTCCTATGGTGGTCCATCGTATATAATATTTGTAACCAGATGAGACTGTACTGTGTCTTGAGTAGGACTGTTTGTGAATCACAGGTCACAAGTGAACAGTGACAGTCCAATAACTCCGTAATATACCCTTAGTTCGCCCTGAAAGGTAATTAACACGCTTACCTTGCTTGGTTCCACTATGGTGCAGCACATAACAAAGTAGGGACATATTGGTTGGCATCGATTAAGGTGAAACTATCTTCTTTCAGAATAAACCGAGCTGACATAAATTCTCCTTTCAGAGTAAACAGAGTTAATATAAATTCTCCTTTCAGAGTAAACAGTGTGTACATCTTAATAGACTACAAGGGACTACTAACCGCCTCGTGGTATAGTGGCTAAAGCTCCTGGATGTTGACCTGGAGGTCCCGGGTTCGATTTTTCTCAAAAGGGGAATAATTCCCATGGTTACCAGGGTTTAGTTAGTTAGGCTTAGACCTAACTAAGAATCTAATAGCCGAAGCTATTATTTATGCTTGTTATTGAGGAATTCTCCATCAAGATATCATATTCTGAAAATTGAAAAATTACACCTGGACACGGGAATCAGGATATGATATCTTGATGAAGAATTCCTCAGTAACAAGCATAAATAATAGCTTCGGCTATTTGATTCTTAAATATGCGATCCCTTAATTGTACAAATGGCTGCAATAAGCCTACTACCGAGTTGAAGGTGGCTGCGTTATCTGATAGCTCGTGATCTTAATAAAAAATAAAAAAATCACACATTAGTAGCCGATGATTTCCGCAACGTCCATCATAGAGAATACCCTTGAAATATATTCACTATCATCCCCTCAACTCAGCGGTACATGGAAAGAGGTTCTACGGAAATAATGTACGATTAGTATATTCGGGTGTCCCTGGGGCAACGGTACATTAGTACTGGCTGATCTTTCCGCAGACTGGGCTGCTGGTTGATGTAGTCCTGACACGCCATAACTATTACTAGGGGACTATATTGAATGCCGATATTTAAATCAACCTATATAACTTTTCTAGTTAGGTTTCATTAATAAATATTTACTTAGGTATCTAATTTTATTATTTATGTTTACATTTTTTTAGCACGGAATCTTACCACCCGTTTGGATTAAACTCCTTTGTACTAATTACGCTAATGAATTAAGAGATTAGAGAGGTTATATTTTTAGGGGAATTGTGCCCGCATCCGTGGAGAGGAAGAGTGGAAAACAAGTTTGGAAAAACTACCCTCATTATACCCGACAGAGATTTGAACCTCGATTTCCCCCTCATCAACAGGCTAGTCTACTGCAAGAGTATCGCGTTAAACCATGCGGCCACCGAAGCGGATTATTGTTACTTCTATTCACGTGAACGCAACCAACCCTGCCGTGTGTATACATCAGTCTGTGAGATTGTATGTACAGTATAGTGTCACTTTTCCTTACATCTCTTGACGTGACATTTATCATCTCAGATCATCAGATAAGAGATGGAGATATAGTTTAATGAACACAGACCTGGAGCTAGCATACCTCTACATATTATACTAGTTGACACACTGTATTTATAATAAATGGAGAAACTCCCACTCCTTACTTACATACTTTGTGGCACTAGGAACTCGAAAATACATTGCCGCACTTACAAAAGTACGCCACATATCCCTATCTTGAACTAGTTCTATCCAGTCCACCTCACTAAGTCCTATTTCTTTCAGATCCATTCTGATGTTATCTTCCCATCTGCGTCTAGGTCTTCCAAATGGTCTCTTCCCATTGGGTTCGCCAGTCAATATCTTGAACAAGGTTCTAGATTATCTCATTTACGTTGCATGGCCAGTACATCTTAATGTACGAAACTTTACTATCCTAACAATGTCTTGTGATGAGTACAGTGTTTGTAACTCATCATTATGTAACCTCCTCCAATACCCTGTTGACTCATCCCTTTTTAAAACAAATATCTCTCTAAGCACCTTGTTTTCGAACATCCTAAATTTGTTTTTCCATGAAAGATAAGAGACCGCGTTTCACACTACTACCACTCCATAGGCTATAATTTAATATTTAATCTCCAACTATTTCCAAAATATTACTGAAGTAGAAATTTCAAAATATGAATTTATATTTGTAGATTAACTTATATACACAAGAACATTGACAACACAACTAAAACAGAGTAGTCATAGATACAAGCACATTGACAACACAACTAAAACACAGTAGTCATATACACAAGAAAACCAACAACTGGACTTAACACAAAGTGTCTTTTGTATAGTGTTTCAGTATACTTACTCACTTAATTATGTACAGGTTATGTTAAAATGTTTTATATATTCGTAGATGCTGTATATAAGAGTTTGGCTAAAAGTGTTTCTTTAGTCAAATAATGGTTTGTTTAAAGTTTCAATTCATATTACACTAAGGAATGCTATTTTAATTAAACATGCTTCTTTTAACACAAAAAAAGAACCTTATATTAGATTATTTCAACTGTTTTGGTATACAATCATCTCGATACTAAGTTTTCTTTAATGTTCTTTTAAACATAACTGAATTATTGTGGTTGTTTTGAATATTCCTATAAACACAACTATTGTATCTTATTTTGTTTTTTAAGTTCTTATGTCACAAAACAATAATTGACAATGTAAATGTCAATCGGCCTTGATGTCCAACTAACCGAACTATCTCATGACTTGTGATCTGAGGGAGATTGATGCTACCACATGAGTGGCAACATGACATTTATAAAAACTGACTGTCGAAAGATTGAACAAATGAAGTACTGACTAGATTACCAGACCATATGGTGGCCCGCTAGAAACAAGTAGTGTCCATCCAATGAAAACTACTACATTTAATCTTATCACAGAGGTCTACCAACAGCTACAAGTAGTGTCCATCCAATGAAAACTACTACATGTCATCTTATTACAGAGGTCTACCAACAGCTACAAGTAGTGTCCATCCAATGAAAACTACTACATGTCATCTTATTACAGAGGTCTACCAACAGCTACAAGTAGTGTCCATCCAATGAAAACTACTACATGTCATCTTATTACAGAGGTCTACCAACAGCTACAAGTAGTGTCCATCCAATGAAAACTGCTACATTTCATCTTATCACAGAGGTCTAGCAACAGTTACAAGTAGTGTCCATGTGATGAAAACTGCTACATTTCATCTAATCAAGGATGTCTGCCAACAGTTACAAGTAGTGTTCATACAATGAAAACTGCTACATTTCATCTTATCACATAGGTCTACCAACAGTTACAAATAGTGTCCATGTGATGAAAACTGTTACATTTCATCTTATCAAGGATGTCTACCAACAGTTACAAGTAGTGTCCATGTTCAGTTTAATCCACCCCCATGTCATAGTCACCCCTGCTTCTTAGCTAACCCTTCTATCCAGCACCCAGTGATAACCAGGCGCCGATTGAGTGAGGGTCTCCTCTCAATGGCGTTAATTGTTTCCTATCTCTACACCTCGCCCTCCCTCCCCCCTTTCTTAGGGCCCTTTCTTGACAACGTTGGAGCTTAAAAAGCTTTCAAGTGTCTTGAAGCTCTTCAAGTGCTCCTAGGAACAGGAACTCTGATAGCGACACTAGTTGAAAAGGAGGGGATGGAGGTAGGTCCACGTCTGACATTCTTTGAGTCTCTTTCTAGGCAAGTTAACTTATGGAAACCACAGATTTAAAGTGTAATAAACAATTTAAAAACCCACTTCTGCGGCCGCATGGTCTAAGACGCTACTCTTGCAGTAGACTAGATTGCCAATGATGGGGAGATCAAAGTTCTAATCTCGGTAGGGCGTACTGAGGGTGGTTTTACCAAAATCGTTTTCTACTCTTCCTCAACGCAAATGTGGGTACACGTTCTCTAATTAATATAATTTGAATCCTTCTCCTTCCTAAGCTCCTCTTTCCCTCAACCTTTCCTTCTATGACGTCACACAGAAAACAGTTTCTCCTAAGGTTTGGTTCTACCAAGTTTTTCTTTGTATCGGAGAATCACATCTAAAATGCTTCTCTTCTCACCTCATTTTAGGACTTCATTTATCTCCCTGTTTGTCCACCTGATCTTCTCAAGTCTTCTCCAGCACCACATTTTAAAGCTCTTCAAGTATTTCTTTTCCATCTTCCTGAGAGTCCAAGTTACTGTCCCCTACAGCGCGGTGCTCCAAATGTAGCATTACATCAGTTTCTCCCTCAGTTCCATACTCAACCTTGCGGTCAACAGTTAACTCTTCTTATTGAAAGCTTCCTTGGCCATAGCGATCTTCGATTTTTCCTCGGTGCAGTAGGCATCCTTTGTCAGTAGACTCCCCGGGTACTTGAATTGTGACATGTTTGCCATCTCCTGGTTTCCAACAGGGAGCTTCCCCCCCAAAAAAAATCTCCCTAGCTAGGCAAGGAATTTGTTTGTTTTGTAATGATGGCTATCCCGAATAAAAACTACTTATTAATTTATCTATACACACCGCGCCTTTCTATGGCGTAGGAATGAGCAGGCTAGAATTTAGAATAAACGTATTTGTATTTGGTAGCGGAAGATTGGTAAAACATTTAAGATATTATAACTGAATACACCCGGCTGGAATCGATCTTAGCTATCATTAACTAAAAAAAACAACCCAAAATAGGACAAGAGTAATAGTTTGGCCCATATGCCCATTTGAGTGAGATTAAGATGAATTATTTTTGTATTGGTTTAAAAATACGCCCTTTGTATTTACAAAATTATTTTATTTTTAAATTGTTGGTGAAAGAAGAATAACGAATATATTAATGACATTTAAAAAAAATCAACTGTTGGGATAAAGGAATTACTATGCTCATAGAAACAAATCGAATTCGAGATTTTGATGGATGTCGTTTTCTGCATCCTGGTCTAGAGCCGGTTAGACTAAAACTTGTTGTGTAGGATTTCATAAGGTTTTCCGTAATAATTGTTGAAACTATATCCAAAATTAAGTGTTGTTATCGACAGGGGAGCTGGAACTTTGTTTGATCGGGGAGTAGGGGGTGGGGGCTATGTCTGGTTAATCTACAGTAGTGCCATGATTTCTTTGGGCTTGACTGACAGCTGACGGCTTTGAAAAGCTACCAGACCAAATTAGGTATCCCTACGCCGAACCAAATGATTTGCAAAAACATGTGTTTAGCAGCTGTTAATTCTGACAGTCAACATTTAGGTATATACCTAAATGTTGACTGTCAGAATTCAGCTGTGAGTTGTCAGTCAGCATCAAAGAAGTTATGGGGCTACTGTAGGTTGAGTAAAAAACACGGCGGTGGTGGGGGGTGTTGGTTTGAGGGCCCAAAATTTTGTTATATTCAAGTTAAGCTAGGTTGAATAAAAAACAAAAGTAGGAGGGGGAGGCAATGACTAAGAGAACAATATACATTAAAAAAAATTAAATACAGCTAGGATTTATTGGTTTGAACAATTACTATTGATGGTTAGGCAAGATTTTCCAAATAGTGTGAGAATATTATAAGTAAGCTAGAGCAATGCAATTTGTAAATTTGAGTATTACCAAAGTAAATTTAATCTCTAAAACACAATGATATTAAAAAAAAAAATTATCAACAAAACTCATTGCTTCAAATCGTGTAGATACCTACTTCAACCTGGACGGGAAAACGCTGTTGTTAAAATGTTTTGTGTTTCAGAAACTTTGAGGTCATCTTAACTCTTTAAAAACTTTTTATGGTTTCATGTTTTAAATACGAAATTTACTAATGCCTGGTATACTAACATATTGTGGTGGGGAATTGTTTTACTTAACTTCAATTCACGTTGATTTTCTTAAAATATACATCAATTTTTAAATATTGGTTTTACTGCTTGCAGTTTCAGTATTCTTCATTTGTCTCGGTTTTAAATCAATTATTAACCTTCACTTAAACAAATGAATTCTGAGACTCCTAAATCGGTTTGGATGACACTGTTTTAGGCATCAACAAACTCCTCTCGTTTCCACACAAAAAATAATATCTAAAAACAAAAAAAAATCAAACAAACCAGTGTTTGTATAGCTATGAACAAATTGCATAGCCTCATAGTAGATGCTATTGAAATAATATATGAAAACGGAGAAAAATCAAACACGCTAGTCTCTTAACTATAAACAAATTAGGTGGCCTTATAGTACAGGCATGAACTATAGGTGGTGCACCTATCGGTCATGGGGAGAACTAACGTAATTTATCTAAACTTATTGGTGTAAATTGCTCGCCAAATAACTCATCAACTAAACTAAAAGCTGGGACCAACTTTTTTTTAAAATTTTCCGATTTCATTGCTTTAATTTTGACTTTAATTTATTCTTAAAAAAGCTTTAATATATTTTGTTATTATGCTATAATCCAAAAATATGCAAATTTTGAAAGAAAGCATTAGTCTAATCAATCTTGTTCTGTGTTACTGGTCAATGATCGTGAAAATAGTAAATAAATTGCTAAACAATGTGTCCAAACCCCTGGCCCCCCTGATCCTCACTATAAAAAAGCAGGGAGGAAATGTATCCATCCCGCTCCCCCAGTTCCGGTGCCTATATTTAGCGATTTTCTTTAAATAAGTTCAAATGATTTTGATCAAAATTCCTATCCAGGTACAGTTTAAAAATTCATCGTATCATGTATTTGCGGTAAAACTAACTTAAAGAGGGTTCTTTATATAAACGCATATCAACTATTTTGATATATCTGCAACGTTTTGAGATACGAAATAACCTATCATTGAAAAGATGTAGAACTATTAAAAATATACATAAAATATTGGAAATATATTTTAGGTAACCAATATTTTCCAAGCTATAAGCAAATTTCTACTTTTTTTTAATGGAGGTCTGAGAAGTGAGGAGTTGAAAATTAACAGATCTAATACATTCCAGATAATCAGAAAAGTATTTTGATTAGAAACTCTTAAATAGGGGAATAGAAAATGGGGGTGGGTTCTCCAAATTTACGAAACTAATAAGAAAAAAAACTACTTCTTGATAAGAAGTAAAATTGCAAGAGATTAAAAAAACTAAAAATGAAAGAATATATAAAACCAAAGATAATCACAAAAGGGAGTATATTGGTATACCCCTTGCATAATTAAAAATCAAGAGCAAAAATAGATCCTAGCTAGTGTCGATGGAATGTGGTGGACAGCGTGATAAAACTTTATATTCTATGTTGATCTTTGATTTGTATTTTTAATTTTTCTTATCAGGATAATATATTGTAATAATTAACATTTCCAACCTTAATATTATTATGAATCTTTACGTTAAATTTGTGTCCGATTCTAAAAAAAAAAGGATTTTACATTTATGTCAGTCTCCATTTCTATTTGTCTGCCTGTCCCTGGCCACCGAACTGAAACGAGTTGATGAATTTAGTCTAAACTTGATATGTCGATGTTTTAACAGAATTATTATTATTTTTTGATCCCCACCCTAGCTATAAAACTAAATGTAGTTTACTGATAAGTGGTTTTGTTGAGTTCCGCAAAAAGTGGCTTTTACAATTTTGTTTAAAATGTGTATCTATGGAGTGTTTAACATAACATATAAAACTGTATTCTTGTTTTTGGAGGAGAAATTCGCTTAAGAGTGGTTTACTGACTACAGATTTTTACAAAATTGAAATATAAAAAAAGAAAAAAAAAGAAAGAGGGGATGCTAGCAATTTTGTTTAAAATGGCTAGCTATTAAGTTTTAAACATTCGGTTGACTGTCAGATGGGTATCTGGGAATAGCTTTTTATGATAAATAAGAATACGTATTTATGTTTACCAATTTAAAATAATTTTAAAGTAATTAACAAATAACTTATTTTTGAAGAGTTGTTAAAAACCTCTGAAAAATTTGGTTTAAAATTTATACATGGAGAATTTTTTATTGTGTTTAACAAGACTAAGTGTTTGATTTTGTGAGGAACAATTACTTAGGGTAGTTTACCGAAAACCTATCTATGAAAATTTTCTTCCAAGCTATAATACTTGATATTAACATTCCGTGCGATTGTGCTGTAGTATTGTAATTGTGAAATA
The DNA here is from genome assembly GCA_902151425.1 of Timema shepardi. Classification (NCBI taxonomy): domain Eukaryota; kingdom Metazoa; phylum Arthropoda; class Insecta; order Phasmatodea; family Timematidae; genus Timema; species Timema shepardi. The sequence continues at coordinate 38,480 of CABFVX010005554.1, read as the reverse complement.
GATTGATCTCGAGATTATAATGAATATTTATGTTTTATGTGAACCCGAACCCAAGAAAGTGGATCTTACTATGTTTTCCGTCCCCGCGTCTGTCTGTACCTGGCCACAGATCCAAAACCATTAAATAGACTTTGTTCAAACTTGAAATTTATAATTTATAGAGCTTTAACTCGGGATGTTTGTTTATTTTGACCCAAACTCTCAAATTAAGGTTAGTTTACTGACGATTAATTATTTTTAGTACCAAAGTTTTTAAAAATGAAGAGAGTGAGGTGAAAAATAATACTGATCGGCCAACTTGATTTATAGTTAGAAATTTTTTAAAGTCAAGTTTACTGACGAGTGATTTTCGGAAATTCTAAATATTTGGAAAACGTTTCAAAGGATTTAATTTAAAATTGATATTTTGTAAGTATTTGACATGGCAAATTAAACTTAATACTTTTAACTTTCTCTTGACCCGTTGAAGAAAGAAGCATTGTTATCGTCAACAAAATCGAAAGCAAGTTTTTAATAAATGTCGACGTTTCATGAACCCCTGAAACCGAAAAGTGGTTTTCACGGTGCCATCTGTCTCTCTGTCTGTCTGTACCTCGGCCTAGAGCCGAAACCATTTTACCTGTCGGCTAAAACATGGTATCTAGGGTTTTCATAAGTTCCCTCCGAAAGGTTTTTGGAATTATAATCTAACCCTAAAACTAAGGGTAGTTTACTAAGGGGCAAAAAGATATAAAATAGATTTTCTCAAAATCCGCTCTAACGATATTTAATAAATTTTATATCAATTCATTGTTTAACATTATAAACAAAATGGAAATTTTTGTTTCCCCATGAAAATTACTTTAAGGGCACTTTACATTGATAGCAGAAATTTCCTATTTTGATCATATATCCGCAGTTATTTGAGGTACAAACTAATTTATCAGTGTAAAGATGTAGTGATATTAAATAAAAAAACTGTTTTGTTTGAAATATTTGATTTAGAACTCAAAAGTTTCTGTGCTATAAGCCAATATTTATATTTTTAATTCATTTCTTTGAAATTGAGATTAACATTTATGAACAATGTATGACAGAGATGCTCCTCTTTTCTCAATGTTTCTTCAACAGTGTATATTATTTTGTTTAGCAAATTTTACTAGTATTTAGTAAATATCGCTATTTCAAGAATATTTAGATAGAAAAAGTCTGCGGTGCACTGTACCATTTATTTTTCTGGAAACATTTGTCCAAGCGTTTATTACTAATAATAGCTAGGTTAAGGTTTATTACATTATAAATAAGTAATTTTAAATAATTTAAAAAAATATATATTTCTTGATTTAAAATTTCACTGAAGACTGATTTTTGAAACATTTGAAATTTTTAAAAATAATTTTAACTATTTTGTTTAAAAATTCATATTTGCAACCTATTTTATACTATAAATAATACTGTATGTTGATTTTTACAAAATAAATTTATTTAAGGGTGGATCATTATTAAGTAAAATTTAATTTTTTTAAATGGCTTTTGAGATTTTGTTTAAAACGAGTATGCTATGATTGTTTTGATAATAAATAAGAATACATTTATATTTTTCAAATAAAATAAATCAAGAGTTGTTTACAAAATAACTGTATTTTTTAGATTTGAATTTTTTTTAGTGCTCCAACAATTTGTTTAAAATGTATACATGCGAAGAGTGTGGTAATTAATAAAATGCTACGTTTGTTTCTCTGAGGATAGCTAAGTTATATTCATATTTTCTTAAAGGTGGTTTACTGAAAATCTATTTTTGAAAAAAACAAACAATCAACTACCTAGGGTCCAAATGAAAAGGTTTGGACCATTGTGCCGTACAATTTATTTACTTTATTTGGTTGAGAGAAAGCGTTGTAATCGTGAACATTTTTGACCCTGAGATTTTTATGAATCTTTACGTTTTTCAAGTGTCTGAACCCAAAAAGTGGATTACACCCTTCTGCCTGACCCCATGTCTGTCTCTATGTCTGCTCTTGGCCACAAATCTGAAATTATTGATGGATTGTGTTCATATTTGATACTAAGATGTTATAGGTCAATACCTAAGTACTTTTTTATTTTGACACTAGCTCTCAAATTAAAGGTAGTTTACTGATGAGTGATTTTTTTATTTACAAATTTTTCAAAAATGGCTCAACCAATTTTATTTAACGTTAATATTTGTGATTGTTTTACCTGTAAATTAACACTGTATACTTGTATTTATATTAACCTTTTAGGGAATGTGATCCTCTAGAGTGAGGGGGATCAATGCTAATCTTATAGAGGGGAAAGTGAGCCAGAACTCTCATTTCAACCCCCACACACTTTGTTTGTGTTTAAAAAAATTATGAATATGTCAGTTATTAAAAGCCCTCCTTTCCCAAACCTGTAATTCTAATGACGCCACTGGGATAATGCACCGTTTATTATCCCAAAGCACTGTTGGAGGGTTACTCCATTCAATATTGGGTAATAGTAAAAAGAGGGAAGGCTTCTCAGCGTTCATGAGACGAGAGGAAGGACTGAAAATAATATTTTGGAAACAATTAAGGCACATTAGCGTTCCACTAACTATTCCGGCTGCCCTATGAAACAACATCTTAATTCCATAGTAAGATTCCCCAATTCATATAAAGGAGCTTCAATGTAATGTGTCCCCACTAAGTCACTTATGGTCAAGATTGATACTTATCTTTATAATACTAGGTAGCCAGATTTGTTTTGTAGCAAAGACATTCATGAAGAAAATGTTAGAATATCTTCAACGCTCCAGAGATTGATGCTATATTGTGGAGCTGGTTTTTTCCACCTTCCGCTGACTTCCACTGCATTTCTTTCTTTATATATGCGTGAAAAATGTTCTACTAGGAACCCCAGCTTTCTTCTTTTATTACTAATAAATTATTAACTTTTACTCGATGTTATTTATTATAAAACTTCTGTTAATTTGTAATCACCATTATTGAATTAAAATAAAATGTTTGTCCCTTTGTGTGTGTGTTAACACTAGTTCAAAAATTAATAAGCTTAGAAAACTCAAACTTGGCATACTTATTTAGGAGACTTAGAGGTGTGCACCTCAAGCGTATTAAAAAAATATACTATTTTACATTTATTGAGAGCCTTGTGCCAAAAACTATCTGAAAAATGTTAATTATGAACTAAATGTACTGTACAATTTTTCAGCGAAGCTAGTTGACATTAATGGGCAACATTAGCTGCCATAATTATTCAAGGAACAAGAGATCGTAGCTCAGATAAGCAATACATTTCTCTTTTATTTCATAAACTTTATTACCATTATAGTCCCTCTAGCTTTAACTGTCCATCATCATAAAATATTTGACTTATATTCGATATCGTGTACATCATGTCTCTTAATAAACAATTTGTATATGACTATAAAATATAATATTTCTAAAACAAAGTAAATACATTTGTATATTTTTTAGATGTATTTTTTAAATGTTAAATATTTTACTAATTTTACATTATGTTTATTACATTCTCTCTGGTATATTTCCAATTTTTTAAAAACATTTATTATTATTTTTGTTAAATCATACTTGAATATGTTACCGTTTTTAAATGTTCTACACAAATTTACTTAATACTTTTAAATTATATATACATTTTCACTTATTTTATTCTGAATTGTAATTTCAGAAATATTACTATATTGAGTAGACCTATTATTATTATTATTATTATTATGATATTATTATTATTATCATCATCAGACTTAAAATTAGTGCTCAATTACATCGGTCTGGGTCGTTTGTGGTGTCGTGGTTCAGTTGGGTCGTTACTTGCCGAGTCCTCTCACAAGCTCGTTTGTGGTGTCGTGGTTCAGTTGGGTCGTACTTGCCGAGTCCTCTCACAAGCTCGTTTGAGTGTCTCTCACTCAGTCTTGTAAAACATTTGGTTTCTGTCTTTGTAAATTTCTTGTAGTCGGGGGCAGTTCTTCACTGTGTGAAGTTATTGCCTTCTTAAGGTACTTGTGTGTTTGTATAACACCCCAGTCGCAAAGAAATAATCAAGAACAAACTGTGGGAAAGACACGTAAACACGTGCAATAGAGACGTATGGTGTGATGACCTAACTGGACTACCGCGCTCCTGGCGGACAAAATTACTGGAACTTTCTAGTCCGTGGTCAGACATCGGAGGCGTTTCTAGAAAGCCTTTATGACGTAGGGAAAGAAGTTACTGGAACTCTCGCCATCTTCCTCGACCATTGAAGATGTTTCTTGAGGTCCGTGGTGATATTAAGTCCAATTTTCATAGGAAGAACAGTTAACAAAAACACAAACTTTCTTTCCGGTCAATATGGATAACATTTTATTATATTATTATTTATTTGTGTTAGTCTATAGGTATTGATAATATTTATCATCGGTGACAACTGCAGATCACATGACTTGACTACGAATACGTTAAATTATATCTAGTAAATTTGGACCTGAGTTGTAATCACGTTAAAATGCGTTAGAACAAATTTCGAGAAAATACATGTTTTCTCTTTACACCCACAAGTAAACTACACTTAGATTTAGGGTTGGATCTATAATTTCGAAAATTAATCTGGGGAACCCTATTAAAACCTTCTATACCAAATTTTAGACCGACCGGCATATTGGTTTTGGCTCTAGGCCGAAAAACATACAGAAATACGACATCGCAAAATAAATTTATTTATTAGTTCAGGGGGTCACGAAACGTCGACACTCGTCAAAATCTCTAATTAGATTTTTTGACGATCCCAATAGAACGATTCCTCTTTCCTAGTAGGTCACTAGAACGTAAAAAGTATCGAAGCAACTTTAAAATTATGCGTCTAATTTTAAACTTTTTTTTTTTGCGCCAACCCCCAAATCGGTTCCAGGCCATGGGCCCTGGGCCCTTAATAATCAAATAATCATTTAATTGTAAAAAAAATTATTTGATTATCTTCCAAGTTATTGCTTATATCAAAAGATATATCAAACAAAGGTTGTAGTTATAGGCAAGAAGCACACATTATTATCTATTACATTTTTTCATATAACCAAAGGTTTTTGAAAAATAAACCAAAAACCGATAAATCACTTATTTTAGTTACAATAATTGACGCTGAGACAAAGTCTCTTTCTTATAACCAGGAAAGGGTCGGTGGTAATCGTTTACAATTTGAAGAACATACTGCTTTTGTTCCTAATTTTTCGTAAACAATGTATTATAATCTTCCATTAATTTAACCCCCCTTTCTGCCGCATCATTGACAACTCGCATTTTACTCGCTATTTCCAGTCTTTTATTGAAACTTTCTTTTTTAAGTCATGTTGATGGTTTGGTTTGTAAAAATTGATCATCAAGTCAATTTTTTTTTAAATCTGGTTTTGGCCAAACGAATTGTTCAATACTTCTTTTAACAATTTCCGGGATTCTGTCGGCTTGTATTTGTACTCACTTTACTTTTTTGTTCAATGATTCTGATTCACAAGTTCACCATTCTCTATTTTGATTTAAATGACAAACTTGATTAAAACACAATGCGACAGCTTCAGGGCTTAAATACCATAAATGATTACCTATTTTTCTTAATGCAACACGAAATATATCACTATCGACAGTTTGGTATTGAGAAAGTTCAGAGAGAACCCTGAAATCCAGGTAGAGTACTTTGACATTTTTCAATGTATATGTTGAAAAGAAAAATCAAATATCGCAGATCACATTTTCTTTTTCCACTGATAGTACAAACTCATCACGGAACAGAATTTTTTTAAAGCAATAAATAGCTTTTGCCATCCATCTTGTATGATGGATGGCCCCTGGAATGCGAAAAGATATTCCACGAGGTGGTGCTTCTCCAAGACATATCAATGTTGATTCAAGAAATTCTATGTATTCCTCTCTAGGCTGTTGTTTATTTAGAGTACTTTTAACAACATCGAGAATTCATGATATATCATCCTTTTTTAAATGTTTCCTAACATTTTCGTTTTCATCTCCAAATTGGAAATTATTAACATTAATTCCAGACCCTGAGTTGTGAAATCGTTTAAAAATAATCACATTTGGACCTGTGTATTTACCCATCTTTTCTTCGACAACGTTTCTAAGAACAATCTCATATATATGATGCCTGCAAGGTAAATACAGAAGATCTTTTCTAACATATTTTCTATTAAAACGTACGCACCTTTCAAATGCCCAGTATTTGTTGCTGTCGTATCGAAAACTAACGCTTTTACGCAATCTTGAAGACCTTATTCAAAAATTTATTCGCAAACAGCAGATGTTGGTTTTCTTCCGGTCCCGGATTCTAATGCAGGTACTCCAAGGAGTTGCTCACCATCGCCACTAGAAATAATTACGGGAAGTCTGTTGAATTGTGAATAGACGACCTATTGATGACCAAATCTTGAACAGAATGTCCCAATGCCTCTGCAACAGCAATTATGATGTTAACTGCATCTTTGTCACTGACCTTCCATTTATTTAAGACCGCAGCAAGCTTCGAATTCATTATCTCACTGCGTTCTCTTCTCCTTTTTGTCACTGGTGATGCAAGTTCCATATATACTGGAACAGGGTGCTCTTCTTCAGGAATATCATTGGTGGATTTTCCAGCAAATTGTACTGGATTGAACAATTCTTCTAAACTGCTGTCTGAAGTTGATGACATCAATTCAGCAGTTTTAATGAAATACGAAACCAAGGAATTTGTTAACATGGATTATTTTTTATCCATATCAGAGTGTACAAAAAATTGACAAAATCAGTATTACAAATTATTTAAATCAATGATGTCCATATTACAATACTACATCGTATTACACTTTTATAGAGTATTTAAATAAATATTGTATTCAAATTTGAAAAACTTGCATATTACTTACTTATTTGTTCAATATCACGATTGCAACGCTTTTTTCTTATCAAGGTTTTCTCTTAACGTTTTTTTTTTATCGCTTCTTTCTCTTTTAAGTGCATCATAATCAATTCCATACATGGACCCTGGTCGTAATTTTAACTTTGATTAATTCCTATTCCTTTAATAATACATTTTGCTTCTTAAAATGTCCACAGACACGTGTAAGAATTTCTCCGAAAATTGTTGATAAATTGGACAAGCACTTTCAAAATTACATGCCAGCCTTGACCTATCCCTTAGAGCAGTCAACACAGTCTCCAAGCTACTCCAGCAAGGATACTAATCACGCGTCCTAATTAAGGTTGATGAAACATTTTGACTGTGTCATTAAAAAAAGCACTCCTGTTTCTTCTCTGGCAGCTTCATAGGAATCCTTGTTAATAACTTTATTGGCTCGTTATAATGGCTTTACCTACTCGTCGTAAAAACATTACTGGATCGTCATAGTAATATTACTAGCTCGTCATAGTAACATTACTTGTTCGTCGTAGTAACATTACTAGCTCGTCATAGTAACATTACTGGTTCGTCATAGTAACATTACTTGATCGTCATAGTAGTATTACTAGCTCGTCATAGTAACATTACTGGTTCGTCATAGTAACATTACTTGTTTATGCATAGTACCATTATTGCTAAAGGTTCGTGATAGTTAAGCAGGACTATCCGTATTGAGTGTTTTTACTTAGCGTCTCACTGACTCTCCAGGCATCCACTTATAGACCTACTTACAATGATTGTGTTTTAATGTTGATATAGCTATAATTTGGATGAAAGATACTCGAATCAACAGGAAAGAGGAAACCATTTATGAAAAACCACAAATGCAAACCATAGTAAATGCTGGTCAATCAATAAGGTCACCACGTATATGAGTGTGTCGAATGTGCGTGGTTGGTTGCTGCAGCAAGCTTGACACACTCTGCGGGGAGCCTGTTTATCTTTGTCTTCTCTAATCACACAAGGGTGCTCCATATTGTACAAAGTAAGCAGCGGTGACACTAGCGCTTACCTACGTCATTCTGCGTCAGAGGACCACCTACAAACACGAGGAATATGACTCCTTCCGCGGCTTACTGGACAAACAGGTCTGCATCGATATCAAGCGCGAGTACACCAACGATCTATTTTATACTCGTATTTCAGGGCCGCCCTTAGGGGTGCGCAAACCGTGCCCCCACGCTTGTTTGGGTTACAGGAAAACATAATTTGGGGTGGGAAATTCTAGGCTTTCTGTTTAGTCGATCTGGCAACTATTGTGTGTCTGTACAGATATAAACATAATCACGTGATTTGGTTTATTGTACGAGTGAGGCGAGTTCTCCGTTTTAACTCCACCGATTTGCATTTGTCTGTTTGTGATGGATATGTCTAATGATAACTTCTGAGTGCATTAACCGATTTGATTCAAACTTAACACCGTTTTTCTGTGTCCCTATATACAGGTCAAGGTCTTGGGGAAGAAAATCGAATAAAGGGTTTGTGAGAAATCAATATGTATAAAAACACTGCTTCTAGCTCTAATAATTATTACATGTATTTACCATTTAGGGCGTTTTCTAATCCCGTATACGAGTGAAATTTGGTGTACAGGTGGATACTACTGTAATTGCATTATATCAAAATTAAGTTTCTAATTTGTTAGGGGATGGGGGCCTGGGGTATAGGCAGATAACAAAGGGCCACGATACCTAAGTTTGCCAAGGTCCCTACGTCTGCTAAAGACAGCCCTGTTGTACTCAGATAATATAATAGAACCGGGTGTGCAGTTCTCTGTTCCACGTTTCTCTTCTCCTCCTATCCATACACCACACTGAGGGGTTAGGGATGAGGATTGTATGGTTCTAGGAGTGGTGTACCCGTATAGGAAAATACATCATCATAATACAAGGCTGAGAATCGAACCTCGACCTCTCCATCACTGGCAAACCAATCTAATAATGATAAACACCCACATTGAAGTTAAAATGCATGTAATCACGCCCAGAGCACTCAGCCGGGTTTTGAACCGGACTCCGAGCTAAGCAAGCTATTAAAACTAGCCGACACTGAGCGAGCTCCACCGGTCTTCCTGTTCTTGTGGACTAATATATGGATCACACTTTATTTATAGACTCTTTCATCAAATAGTTGGAAGAGACAACACATTTTATTGTTACAAATTAAAAGTTGACTTAATATTTCCATACTATAGAATACCTAGTAATTATTATTAGAACTAACCTACACTGTTTGAACCAACTGATTATATCAGCACACTACTTACAAACGTACTTTATTTTATAACATATTTTACATTACTAACTCCAATTATATTATTGTTATCGTTCTTCGCCATGTCTGGACCTGAACCTGTGACCCGCATCTCCTCAAGCAGAGGCTTACTGCAATGTACGAGTATAATGTTTTAGGACTCATAAAGTTATTACCCCTAAAATTTTGGCGTTGTTCAAGAATCAGTTTAGATGATTCATCACTATGACGCCATCACAAATAATTATAAATGTGACTTCCATAGTTTAAGGTTCTATCAGTTTATTAATTTATGTGTATCACAGATTATCAATTCTGATATCTGAATCAAGTTTATTAATTCATGTGTATCACAAAAGATCAGTTCTGATATCTGAATCAAGTTTATTAATTAATGTGTATCACAAAAATTCAGTTTTGATAGTTGAATATGATTCAGCTCTCTGGACTAATTCTATGGATAACTATCAGTATCATGTATCAGTTTTTAATACACATGAGTTAATTATATAAAGTGCGTGGCAGCATACTGTCAGTTACGAGTCTCTGTAGACTGTGATCGTAGATAGCTCTGAGAGGTCTTTACTTTCACCAGCTACAAAAATAAACTTAATACACCAACAACTAGCAGAAAGATTGCCCTGAATTTGGAACCAACCAGGATGGCTAAGTGGGGGAGAATTGGCGCTCAAAACCAAAGGTCCCGATCTAGATTCACGTGTTCGGGTGGCCATTTTACACTCAACAAGTTTTTTACAATACCCATTTGAAACAAATTTAAATCACGCTAATATTTTATGGTTAATTTTGTAACTTTCCAGGAAACAACTACGAGAGAGGCCAGCAGATTGACCAGAAATCTCACCAGTGGTTCGGAGCCACCTTGCAGAGTTCCGGAGAAGATGGTTACGTTGTGGTGAGTTGTGTCTCTCATTGCACCCAACGCAGATTCAAGTCCGGTCTATGGCTAAAAGAGCTACTTGTTTGGTTTGCGTTTGTTCCAACACCCACAGAGTTCTATCCCGGAGATAAATGAGTATGTTTAGTGGGAAAAATAGTTTATAAGATAAAACAATTACTGGTATGGAGTTGAGTGTGTAGTATTTATCATAATTATCAGATAATACATACCCAAATTTATAGTTAGGTGTGTAGTATTTATCACAATCCACAGATAATACATATCCTAATATAAAGTTGAGTTAATACAATTTAAACTCGGTGCACAATGAATCGGGTCGGAACAGATATGAATGGTCAGAATTGGAATCAAAAGAGCAGAAGAGAATTGTCTCCGCATATTGGGGAATTGGCGTTTGTAATTCATGTCATTTGGAGAACAACAACCAGAGAGGGTAAATAGATCTTAGTGGTAATGAGTGATAGCAGCAGCGAAGAGGAGGCAATGCTTGGTCTGTGATTTTCTGTCGATGAAGAAGAGGAAGAAGCAGCTGCCATAAAACCTACTTTGAAATCCATCAAAATATTCCTTCCCTGGCAAACCAATTTGTTCCATTCCGATCAGACATTTTTGTTTTGATCCAGTGTAATGCAAGCTTTATTGTTTTATTGTTGAGTGTGTACTCTGTATGCTAGTTATATCACACAGATAATACAATTTATTGTTTGATTGTAGGTGTGTACTCTGTATGCTAGTTATATCACACAGATAATACAATTTATTGTTTGATTGTAGGTGTGTACTGTAAAATTTATCACCCAGTTGTACAATCAGTTGCCTAAAGGTTGGTTGTGTATTGACAGTGATATCATGAGATAGTAATTAGGCCTATAATTTATTGTTTTATAGTTGAATGCTTACACTTAATGCTAGCTATAACACCCAGAAAGTACAATTTATTGATTATTGTTGGTAGGTACTGTAAAATATATCACCCAAATAATACAATTTATTGTGGGTATTATTATTATTATTATTATTAGCACCACGTCTTACTACCCGTTCGGGTTATACGCAGTTACGCTAATGTGTAATGGTAGAGTGATTGTGAGATGAAATGGAGGACCTACAGTTTAACGTGGAATCCGAACTACGGTAGAGGCCTGGCATTCCCCACATTCACCAGATATCTTGTCATAGGTGAAGGAAGGGTTTGGCAATCAGATAAATCTGTGCCGGGACTGAGGATTGAACCCCGGCTGCCAGCACAGAAGCCTGACACCTTACCCCTAGACCGCCAGGTCACCTAGTGGGTAATACTAGTAATACTTATCACCGCGTCTCACTACTATTTCAGGTTATACGCTTAAGTACTAATTACGCTAATGGGTTAGGAATTGGGAAGGTTGAGTATAAAGAAAGTGAACCCTCATTTGCATGGAGGGAGAGTGGTGACCCCCGACCCTCCCCCCATTTCACCCGAGTGAGATTCGAACCTCGATATCCCCTTCCTAGGCAATTTAGCTCAACACAAAACTGTGCATTAGCTAACAACTACTCCAACGAAGCAGGTTTTACTGTTGGGTGTGTATTGTGATAGTTCTTTAACAAAATATTATAATTTATTGTTTATTGGTGGGTAGGTACTGTAGAATATGTCACCCAGTTAATATACTCTTATCACTCATGGTTGGGTGTGTATTGTCCATTGTGTACGTGTTCAATGTTCCCTCACATCACACGGTATCAGTCGTTGATATCAAGTGTGAACACTCCCTAATAGTTAGTAGGCAAGTGATGTGTGTTAGTACGTTGTTTCCCCACGCTACATTGTATCTGCTCTTTCAGAAATATAAATGTTTATTGGAAAATAAATTCGAGCATTGGAGCTTATTTTAACTACACACATCAGATAATATTTTTTTCCACTCTCCCTCCACGCAAATAGAGTGCTATAATGAATAATGTTTGTTTAGCTTTGGCTATTTGAACATGCCACATGACTTGTTGCGGCACTCCGCGGTATATTTTGCAACGTGTCGCCCTGTCATCACGTGATGTCATGACTCATCAGCATATCGGTCTTGTTTGCTATTATTACTTTACTTGCACACACATAATTCGAGTGCTAAAGAACTACTTGAAGGTCGCTGGTCGGGAACTAGACTAATCTCTTTTTATCTCAATACTTCTTTAAAATTTACACGTTATTACAGAATATCCTATATTGACTTAAGTTCAAACAGCGCTATAAAGCGACAGATACAGACTCGTCTCTTAAGTGAAATTGGTTTTATATCGCTAATACGGTTTACTGGTGGTTTATAACCAGTTATAATTACAGGATTAACTTAACAACTAGACCTAAGACCAGTAACACTTAATTGAATGTATCAATGTTATAATGTATGGCCTACAAGGAATAATTTTTTAACATTTATTTACTAATTTTTTCTATTATTTTATTATATTTATATTTCTTATGTTCATAACTATTTCAAGATTCGTGATTTGAAGATAAATGGGATATTCGGTTTCGTAGAATAGTTGATTCAACTCAACTCTCATAGTGATATGAATAAATGAACAAATATATAATAATTTTAAGAATTATATTATTAAACAGATAACTTATATTCCATTCACGGTAGGAATTACTCTCTGAAAGGTCTTTTTTCCTACCAATATCCTACTATAATATAGTAGATTTATGGTAGGGAAAAAGACCTTTCAGAAGTCAATTCCTACCGTGAATGGAATATAGCTTATGTTGTGGCTATTCACTGAAGTAAATAGGCTAGGTTCTACTTCCAGCACTGCAAACATAACATGCTCAGGTGAATATGAAGATTTCACTTTCGCGTTGATAATTTGATGCTTAGTGACTAAACATTTCAGGGACGCACACCACATAGGAGGGTTCCAACGGGTCCCTCCTCCCCCCCGCTCCTTCCCCGAGCGGAGAACATGAAATATAAAAAATAATATAATACAAAGCAATGATTTAGCAATGTTAAATCCCCTTCATGTTATGAATATGTATAATTATAATCTATTGAAATTATTATTTATCATTACACTAAATAACTAGATGTAACACTTTAGGTTATACCGTTTAATCTTTATGTAGACTCATTAAGTAATTGGTAATTTGTTCAAAGTATGAATCGTATACGAGTAATGGCTTGGATTGACTGTTGACTTGTAACTTCTTTACTTTGCCCCTACTCCCCCTTTAGAGGAATTTCTGTGTGCACCCCTGAAACGTTTTGTCTATTCGAGCTAAGATAATTTAAATCATGTGCTAATATAAACAATCAAAAGAGAAAGTGCACACTAAGTAACTCTAACGAAGCAAAAGCTTAAAAATACTAAGCTATACCATGATTTTGTTGGGAGTTCCAGTTTGAAAACCGTTTTATTATACCAAAATGTTACCATACAGTAATTCTGTTTAAAAATATGGCCTTCCAAAAAGGGCTTCCTACCCAACACAAGGAATAGATTCCAAGAATAACTGTCGGTTGGTTGACAATATTCCCAATAACGTATTAACATCTTTGGGCTCGTTAAAAAATATTCATCTAATTCTCAAAACATGATATGACTTAAATTTAGTCCAACTGGCACAAGAACATACGATTCGAATTCTGTCACCATCCTTTGATGTTAAGAGTTGTTCCACCTTCACTAGTGGCAGTGTGGAGAAACAGCGTACTAACACACAGTACATGCTTACTGGGTACTAGGGAATATTCACACTGATTAGCAGCGATAGATGCTAAATATTTTATAATTTTTAAGTACAGGTTTTACATTTTTGAAAGTTTGGTTTTAATATTATACTACTCCCCCTTTAGAGGAATTTCTGTGTGCACCCCTGAAACGTTTTGTCTATTCGAGCTAAGATAATTTAAATCATGTGCTAATATAAACAATCAAAAGAGAAAGTGCACACTAAGTAACTCTAACGAAGCAAAAGCTTAAAAATACTAAGCTATACCATGATTTTGTTGGGAGTTCCAGTTTGAAAACCGTTTTATTATACCAAAATGTTACCATACAGTAATTCTGTTTAAAAATATGGCCTTCCAAAAAGGGCTTCCTACCCAACACAAGGAATAGATTCCAAGAATAACTGTCGGTTGGTTGACAATATTCCCAATAACGTATTAACATCTTTGGGCTCGTTAAAAAATATTCATCTAATTCTCAAAACATGATATGACTTAAATTTAGTCCAACTGGCACAAGAACATACGATTCGAATTCTGTCACCATCCTTTGATGTTAAGAGTTGTTCCACCTTCACTAGTGGCAGTGTGGAGAAACAGCGTACTAACACACAGTACATGCTTACTGGGTACTAGGGAATATTCACACTGATTAGCAGCGATAGATGCTAAATATTTTATAATTTTTAAGTACAGGTTTTACATTTTTGAAAGTTTGGTTTTAATATTATACACATTTTAGTGTTTAAAACAGAAATATAATAATTGTTGGGTTGTAATAATAATTATAATCTTTTCTTGCTTTTTTTTCATTGACTACCTATGTGATAAGATCATATGTAAATAAATGTGACCACTATCTAACTATTCCTGCTTGTAGGAAATACATTTTGTGTGCTCATATTGCACCAAACATCCAAGTTGCTCAACTGCCGGTGTCTCGTCAAACAGATACATTAATAAAACACAGGTAGATTGTAGAACTGATATAACCAAGAATGACGTCAGTCGAAAGAAGATGTCAAGACAAGTCAAAACTTAGGAAAGAAGTAGTAAAGATGTAACCTGACATTTAATCAAGATGAAACCAACTGTGTTGAAAGATTCGATGGTATAGTCGTCTCTTGCGGCGAACCACAAGATATGGGCGGGGTCAAATGAATCTAGAGTTGTGTAGAGGTTGGATGGTCTTTTAAGGGGAAGTGATTTGAGATAGTATTAATAATATAATTAGAATAACTGTCTACTCTTATATTTCAAACATATTTCCGGTGGGCTTTGAACCCCTGTACAAGTACGTTTCTTTAAATTATATAATTATAACTTATCAGAGGCTCTTGAATCAACTGTAATTTAATATCTTAGGGTTACTATTCTATGTTCAACTAGCAAGACTTACTTTGAGAGAGTATTATTATTATTATTATTATTATTATTATTATTATTATTATTATTATTATTATTATTAATGAATGCTTAATTGTGGGGACACTTGCCAGATTGTGCGAGTTGTTCACTGTGTGTCTTGGGATTTCAAATGTTGCTAATGACTGTAACAATGTTGTCATTGTTCCTTTTGTACAAAAGCAAAGGTAGTAAGAGTTAATATAAGAACTATAGGCTAATTAATTTGTTGAGTATTCCGGGCAAATTTTTTTGAGAGTTTGCGTGAAAAAACTGTGGACAAGATTTGGAGTGTGCAATGTGGTTTAATGCAGGTCGTAGCATGGACCAGATATTTGTATTGCAACAAGTTATTGAGAAATATATGGCAGAAAGGAAGACATTTTATTGTGCATTCACTGATCTGTAGAAAGCGTACCATCGGATGAATAGCAGTATGTTATGGGATGTTCTTAGAGAGTATGGTGTGGATGCATGGCTAGTAAATGCAATTAGGGCGGTGTATGATGTATTTAAATTGTGCGTTAGGTGAGATGGAGCTTTAAGCCATTGGTTTAAAATGAACAGGGTGTTAGACAAGGCTATGTTATGTATTCATGGATATATGTGTGAGGATGCGATCGGTGTACAAATGGACAATGTGAAAGTGAGAGCGCTGTTATTTACAGATAATTCCGTATTAATGGCTAAGAATGAAAGTGACTTTCAGAATGCAAAAAAAAAAATCGTTTGAATGTGGCGACAGGCAGAATTAATCTTCTTACAAATGTCTCCAAAACTAAGGTGATAGTGTTTGATAAGGACGGTTCAGGAAATGATTGTCAACTTAGTATAAATGGAAAACTGTTAAAACAAAGGAATTATTGTGAGTATCAGGGCAGAATGTCTGTAACAATGGAAGGATGGATGGTAAAATCAACAGACGGGAGAATACTTCTGGGAGATTAGTTGTATGTATGGGGACTATAGCAAAGAATGAAGCAGTATCGGAAGAGGCAAGGGTGACAATGTGTTGACGCCAACACTGTTTTATGGATGTGAAGCGTGGGTTGTCCGGAGAAACACTAGAGCAAGGTGAATGAGGTTGTACATACCCGTAAATGTGTCTCTGATAATTTAAAACATTCGTCCAGAACATCTTGATTTTTATTCGTGATTCCATAAACTTAATTCAAAATTCCAATCTCTAGAGTTTATCTATGACTTTTGCCGGGCCAATTAGGTCCGGTGATCAGCAGATAACTCGTACTGTAATGATTCTGTGTCTTAGTAGTCATATGTTCTATACGCACATTAATTACGCTAGTTGAATTGGGTTTGAAGGATATAAATGTAGAGGAAATGGACCTCAATTTGGGAGTAGGAATATTAGGAACCCACTAGGAAAGCCACAGTACATCCAACTCGGATTCGAGCTATTAGATCCCCTTCACCGAACAACCCAATCTAACACCAGAGTGGTGAGTTATCGGGATATTAGAAATAGTAATCAGCAAATGTCACGCCATCATGGAATTGAAACACTGCATTAATGATGGAATTTGAGAAATTGTTACAGTTCTAATGGTATGAGTTGTTATGGTCAATTTAATGTCCATAATTACTGTTGTCTTAGAGGTCAATTAAAAAATGTTGGTTCAAAAAATAAGAACAAATACATAAACTGCAATGTACTGCTGGCTTTCAACGGAATCTATTTTCATTTTTATTCAAACCAAGCTCCCCAGAATAGCGTTATAAAAACCATCATATTTAATTGTTGCAGCCTTTTCACGTCACAACCAAACACGATCAAAGATTGCCACGACAAACGCTGCCTTTCTTTATTGTATCAGTATAATCCTTGTACAAACTTAGGCTCTATCCGTGCTCTAACCTGCCACTGAATAATGTGTTACACAACTGACAAGTTGGGCTAATATTCCAGCACATGATTTAACCTGCCACTGCAGAATGTGTTACACAACTGACAAGTTGGGCTAATATTCCAGCACATGCTCTAGCCTGCCACTGAAGAATGTGTTACACAACTGACAAGTTGGGCTAACATACCAGCACATGCTCTAGTATGCCATTGAAGAATGTGTTACACAACTGACAAGTTGGGCTAATATTCCAGCACATGATTTAACCTGCCACTGAAGAATGTGTTACACAACTGATAAGTTGGGCTAATATACCAGCACATGATTTAACCTGCCACTGAATAATGTGTTACACAGCTGACAAGTTGGGCTAATATTCCAGCACATGATTTAACCTGCCACTGCAGAATGTGTTACACAACCGACAAGTTGGGCTAACATACAAGCACATGCTCTAGTATGCCATTGAAGAATGTGTTACACAATCTGACAAGTTGGGCTAACATACCAGCACATGATATAACCTGCCACTGAATAATGTGTTACACAACTGACAAGTTGGGCTAACATACAAGCACATGATATAACCTGCCAATGAATAATGTGTTACACAACTGACAAGTTGGGCTAACATACCAGCACATGATATAACCTGCCAATGAATAATGTGTTACACAACTGACAAGTTGGGCTAACATACCAGCACATGATATAACCTGCCACTGAATAATGTGTTACACAACTGACAAGTTGGGCTAACATACCAGCACATGATATAACCTGCCACTGAATAATGTGTTACACAACTGACAAGTTGGGCTAACATACCAGCACATGATTTAACCTGCCACTGAATAATGTGTTACACAACTGACAAGTTGGGCTAACATACCAGCACATGATATAACCTATCACTGAAGAATGTGTTACACAACTGACAAGTCGGGCTAACATACCAGCACATGATCTAGCCTGTGATTGAAGAATGTGTTACACAACTGACAAGTTGGTCTAACATCCCAACACATGCTTTATTCTGCCATTGAAGATCGCAAGCGTTGCACACGCGATGGGATACCTTGGTAGCAGCGACTAATGCCCTTGTTTTTCCAGAGCGGCCACTTGTAGACTGTCACATTGCCTCCTAACAATGGTGCGTCTGGGAGGATCCGCTGACAAGATTGATCGAGATTCTGTCTTCCACCTCACCTCCTCTCTTCCGTCTTAGCGACAAGCCTCCTCATCACCGGAACCTGAGAGTCGTAGCTTTTGTAACCTCACGAACACTCGATATTCTGGTTAGGTGTCTGCCGGGAATCTGAAACGTGATAGGATAGTTACAAGGAATGTGACATGTCTCTTTAGTGTCATCAGTCATGTAGGGTCATGTAAGAGGTACACTCGGACTCTATATATCATCCTCCACTAAGCACAATGGGCAACTCACGACAAATAATGTGTGTCAGAACAATCATCAATAGACTCATTGTAACGTGTGCATGTGTATACAAACTATTTACTGTATGCAGTCACACAATGCAACCTTAGCATCAACATGGACATTTAAATAATTGGGGGAGCTCACTTATTATCTATCTCCGATACTGGCGTCTTTGTCCACGTGTCCACCACTGCAGCTCAAATCTCCTTCAGACTTGACCCGGCGTCTACTTATTATTTGTATTGAGCTGTTGTTAATACAGCCATTGCTACCCTCACAAATTATTTGAAATAATCAACAGAACACTCACCTTCAATAAACTTTCAGGTTTGTTCAAGTAGGTGGAACATTAAATAATTCAAATCTCATTAAATTGTGGCTCAAGATGTTCAGTTTAACAGAAGCCCGGATCAATTAAGAGAAATGTAAGGCCAATTTGTTGTTCAGAATAATCTGGAAAGATAAATGCAGCCGAATCTAGATACTTACATTTTTAGGATGAAGATATGCTTCATGCCAACGATGGTGACTTCTTTGGTTGGATTCAAAATAAAATGCAGTTGTTATTTTAATTTCTCAAGTTTTTTTTGGGAAAACTAATTATGACTATTGGTATTATGTGACATTATGTTGATTCAAGCTTGGTTTAGACTCTCTATATAATAATGATCTGTCTGTCCTGAAAGAGAAGATATAATCAAAGTGTTTCTAGTGGCTCTGAAAGTTTGTTTTCAATGTGACTTATCTAGGTATTATCTTGTGCACTGAGTATAGCTCTATTATTTATTTGTTTATACATGTTAAAGCTTAATGTAGGTATACTGTATTTGTTTACTTCAATTTTAAGCTTGGACCTGCCCTCAACTGTTTGGACCTAGGCTAAACTAGGATTAATATTATTTTCTCCTTTATTAAACTAGCGCAATACTATTTTGTTTATTTATTTTGTATTTGTAGTTAAAGATAGATTTAATATTGTCTATATTGTAAAATATGATGATTAACATGTAAATGTCTGTTAAATAGTGTTTACTCTATTAGGGCATATTATTAGGAGCCTGAAGGTGGAATGGAAGGCGACGTGAGGAAATGCCAGTGTTTTTGTAGTTTTTATGGCAGCCACTTTTTTGGACAAAATAAATAAAATATTGGTCCAGTATAAACATATAATTTAATTTTCGTCTCAGGATGACCTCAACATTTCTTGAATATGTGCCAAAGGCGTTCTGGAAATTAATGACAACTTTCTCTCTTAGTTTAAAAAGTTTGACAACAGTGGTTTGGGAGGCTCTCAACCAGCCCCTCCATAGAGTAGTGTCTCCGCACGTAGCTCTAAAAACCCTTATTCTGTTTTTAAATTTCTTTCTGTTTCTTTGTTTTAGAACTTCGCGAAACGCGACAATCTGTTTTAAAATTGTTTGCGAGCCACACGGTGTGACCAATTGGTCGGTACGTGTTGGAACTTGCTTTCGTGCTCCCCTTCAGGGAGCATCAGAGCGTGCTATTTGACTTCGACTTCGACCCGAGCTGTTTTTAGTGGTGAGCCAACCCCGGGTGAACCACATTGCAAAGAGCATCAATAAATTGTTATTATTTTGGAAAGATCATTTTCATCGTCACTCCATATCCTTATGCAACTATCCCTTATCTCCCATCGCGACTCACGTTGCCGGGACTGTTCCTCTGCCTCCCACCGCGACTCACGTTGCCGGGACAGTTCCTTTGCCTCCCACCGCGACTCATCACCGCGACTCACGTTGCCAGGACTGTTCCTTTGCCTCCCACCGCGACTCACGTTGCCGGGACAGTTCCTTTGCCTCCCACCGCAACTCACGTTGCCGGAACTGTTCCTCTGCCTCCCACCACGACTCACGTTACCGGGACAGTTCCCTTTGCCTCCCACCGCAACTCACGTTGCCGGGACTGTTCCTATGCCTCCCACCATGACTCACGTTACCGGGACAGTTCCTTTGCCTCCCACCGCGACTCACGTTGCCGGGACAGTTCCTTTGCCTCCCACCGTAACTCACGTTGCCGGGACTGTTCCTCTGCCTCCCACCACGACTCACGTTACCGGGACAGTTCCTTTGCCTCCCACCGCAACCCACGTTGCCGGGATTTTATCCACACCTCCCACCACGACTCCGTGCTGCCGGGACTCTGTCCTCTCACCCTCCGACCTGATCGTTCCTTCCGACGGTGACCTCACGGGATGGGATACACCCGCCGCTCCGATAAGGTGTTGTCCTGTATTCATTATACCACCGCACATGAGGCGTACTAAGTCTGACTATGCAACTGGCCCAACACATTCTGTGTGTATTTAGTATTCCACTGCACATGAGGCGTACTAAGTCTGACCATGAAACTGGCACAGCACATTCTGGTGTATTTAGTATTCCATTGCACATGAGGCGTACTAAGTCTGACCATGTAACTGGCACAACACATTCTGGTGTATTTAGTATTCCACCGCACATGAGGCGTACTAAGTCTGACTATGAAACTGGCACAACACATTTTGGTGTATTTAGTATTCCACTGCACATGAGGCGTACTAAGTCTGACCATGAAACTGGCACAGCACATTCTGGTGTATTTAGTATTCCATTGCACATGAGGCGTACTAAGTCTGACCATGTAACTGGCACAACACATTCTGGTGTATTTAGTATTCCACCGCACATGAGGCGTACTAAGTCTGACTATGAAACTGGCACAACACATTTTGGTGTATTTAGTATTCCACTGCACATGAGGCGTACTAAGTCTGACCATGAAACTGGCACAACACATTCTGGTGTATTTAGTATTCCACCGCACATGAGGCGTACTAAGTGTGACAATGAAACTGGTCATTGAAGCTGTGGAGGCCGTGAGGCTGTTAAAAATTACAGGCTCCAACATTAAACCTTTTTTTTTTATCATTTAGGCACTAGCTCCTATAATTTTTTCTTTACAAAATCAGTGTTAAACGCACAATGTTAAATATATTATTTAAATAAGGAAATAGGCCCCTATCGCCATTCTGATAATTATATTTTATTAACACCACGTTTTATTACCTATTCAGGTTATTTGCTTATCTACTAATTACACTGAGTTAAAGATGAGGATGGTTGAATTTAGAGGAATTGTACCCGCATTTTTGTGAAGATTAAAATAACAATGTTGAAAAAACCACCCTCATTATACTTCACTGAGATTCGAGCCCCAATCTCCCGGTCATCGGCAGTCTAGTCTATCACAAGGCTGATGCCTTAAAACATGCAGCCCTTGAAAGAGGTATGGATTTATAGTTCCACACGTAGCCACTAGATTTGCTGCAATCTATGAATGTTATTTATGTTTTGAAAATCATAATCTGTAATATTTCTTTGCTTGTGCCATTAGTAAGTAGCCTTGTCGTTCATTAGTAAGCCTAATTAGCCTTAGTAATATTTTGTCAGAAATTTAAACAGAAAGTTATAGGTATTAAGATATTTTTTTACGATATTGCCATGACAGCAATCAATAAATCCAACAAAAAATATTTTTTAGTGCAATCATTTGTGGGGTCCCTGAGGGCGTTAGCTCCTGTCACCCTCCTTTAAATCCAGACCGGCTCACATGGAAGTCAGGTGGAGAGGAGGTGTTTAAAAATATAATCCTATAGTGTGGATTTTAATGTATGTTCTAAATAAATATGGTGTAGGTGGTCTGTTCATGCCTTTAGGGAACAAGGTAGATTATAGTATAGTATATTCAATTCATTTCACAATCAATAATAATATTTAGCACCACGTCTTACTACCCGTTCGGGTTATACGCTCATTTCACAATCGTGTAAGAATAAGTATTCTACATGAATTTAATCTTAATCCAACATCGAGGTCGCAATCTTTTCTGTCGACAAGACCTTTCAAAAACATTACGCTGTTATCCCTAAGGTAATTTAATATAATCATCAAAATACTATTACCAGTACACTGTCATGTTCTTAAATTAAATTGTTTATGTAAAACAGTAAATTGAATTGCTACTCAGTTTTGGTTATGTTTACTTACATAAGAAATTTGTTTTGAGGAAGACCATTATGTTAAAAAAAAAGTGTTCGTTTGGGCTATTTGAGGTGGTTTAAAGTTGGCGACTGCTGTCAATGGCAAAATGTTTTTATTACAGTTCACGATTTGAAGAAATAGTATGCCCTAAATAAAATTTTCTGACAGGTGTGTGCAATCCTGAGATTCTTTTTACTGTTTCTTTAGAATATATCTATTTCCTCTAGTATTGGTTTCTTACATTTCTAAACATTTGATATTGACCTTTTTAAACAGCTGTTGAGCGAAGTAATCAAAACTATATGAACAAGATAACGTTACTCTTGTAATTATTTGCGATTATACTGTAATGACATCTAAATAATATTAACATTTTATAAACCCAAGGAAATCAACAAAATACAGAACATTGTCACATGTTTTACGCTGTAGTTTTGTGTTGGTGTTCTTAAGAAACTAGTAGTGTGGCGATTTAAATAATGGCCACCAACATTAACTAAACCTTCCGTGTTCAAAGAAAAGGTCAGCTAGTGTGCCTACGCAGCGATATTAAAAGTAGTGCAAGTAGCTTACAGACATTTTCAACAAAACTCTAATATTTCAAATTAAAATTTCAAATTATTAGTAACAGTTAAATGGGTATTAATGTAAAAAATATATATTTGAGAGCTATCAACCATCTTAAAAACGTCAGAAATTTTTGTATTTTCAGATAAGCACTCATAAAATGTACACAAAATGTTGTAGATTTATTTTTATTTTACCTATCAAATCTAAAAATCAAGTCCGAAGACAATCTATATAACCGTTTTGGATCCGTGCCCAGGGACAGATTTACTAATATACAGACAGACACGGGGACGGATATAATTGTAAAATCCACTTTTTTGGGTTCGTGTTCATATAAAAGTAGAGATTAGTCATAATCTTGAGTTCGAATTTTACACGATCACAATGCTTTCTCTTTATACGAGAAAATAAAAATACAATTTAAAATAAGATTGAGTTTGGGGGCCTTCAACTGCTTAATCCACCACTGGCTGGATGGGAGTAGCTATCAATCTTTAATTAATGACAGGGGTATAGCAATATTTAAGTTACTTTTAATGGATTATATTTAATTTCTATATAAATAAAATTGAATTGTTGTTGTTATCTTTATGAAATAATTACAATATTGGTGGATGTATATAGCAGGGGAAGTTCTAGGGTACGAATGAGAATTTGGACTTGGAAGGTGCGAATTATATCTTTGGTATCCGTCAATTTTGAATTAAAACAAACTTAGGTTAATAATATGGGACTAACAAAGCTTTCTTTATTACATAGCGTTACCTATATTTTTACTTAATATTTTATTGTACAGTATTGATAATAATTCTGACTGGCACATAAAATCTGATTCGTCAACATAATAAAGACAACTGGTAAGCAGCTCGGCCACAAACACGCCACTAATCGACTGCCTTCCACCCACCTGCAGCGTGAGAATTCTTGGTAAGTTTGGTTTTCTAACATGATCCCATCGAAATTACCTAACCCATTCCCTGACGTCATTATACTGGCTTGGCAATAATAACACTTTAACACTTTTATATTCGTCTTGAGTGGTACGGTACTCTTAAATATTCCCTAAACTAGCTCAATAGAATCGGCCTGATTTTAACTGGGGTAAAATCTTACTATTTACCGTTTTTGTCTAGTGGTCATCAATAAACCATTATGTAAATTAATTTTTCCCCACTACTTTACCCTATCTTAAGTTCTAGATAGGTCACCACACGACGTGTATTTTCTCTAAGGTTGCCAAATCTTAACTCAAGGGTGTATGGCCCAAAATTAATAATATAATAATTTTATATATATATATATATAATACACTGATCCAAGTTTTGTTTAAGAAGATATATATATATATATATATATCTTCTTAAACCAAACTTGGATCAGTGTATTAAATATATATTAAATGTATATTTTAAGTGCAGTGTTTACTTAAAGTTTGAAATTTTGGCATCTAATGCAACAAATCTTAGAAAAACAAAATGATGCAAAGATTTCATATTTGTAATTTAAGAAGTACTTGAGGTTTATTAATTGAAATAAATATTATTTCAATCAACCTTCATTTAATTGCATAAAAAATTGCCAAATAAATGCAATATTGAATTAATTATTTTGTAAACTTTTTGTATAACTTAGTTGGGCCACGTTCATTGACCTGCGGGTGTATACGAATTCGACCCTACCAATCCTTTTGCCTTATATTAGGTTAGGATTGTTTAGGTTAAGATCATGTTGTGCAATAGGTTAGTTTGGGTTGGGTTAGGATATGTTAGGTTAAGTTAGCTTAGTCTAGCTTAGCTTAGCTTAGCGTAACACTTTGCTGTGTCCTACTATCTGTTTTTTGGTTCTTCTTGAGAAAACATTTACAACCATTCTAAACGAAGCACCACAAGTACACAAGTACACCTTGTTACAATTCCCAAGAAGGACCTCGTGGCCAAACTTTAGTGCACCTCTTTATGAAATAATCAGAAATGTATATTCCACCACATAAATTACAACCCAAACATGCCCACATCCATTCCACACCGCATAGACCTATATTACAGTGCATACACTCCACCACATTCCCTTTAGCTATAGTTTATGTGTTAATTAAAAGGTTAGTTTATCCAACAAATGAGTAATTTGATAATAAACATTCCATAAATGTTATTTTACCTTAAAAAACAAATATTATATACAAAGTAGGGATTTTAGTAAGGTTTCTTAGTTAAACTTAAGTAGTTTAAAAAAATTATTTACTCAAATAAATAACTTACTATATTACATAATACAAATGGTGAACACTTTCCAAGGACACATTTTCACCAACAAAACTGTTCGAATTTTGTATCCTTTCCTTCTAAGTATATAAATTTATATTATCACTTTATATTTATCAATTTAGAAAAAAATAACTCTTAATTTTATATAGTATTTTTTACAAAGAAGTCTTATGAACCATGCTATGATTGATAATGACTCGTATTCATAATTATCACGTGTATTAACTTCATGTGACTAGAATGAATAGTTTGACACTTTAATCAAAATTCATAGACAAATGTGAACCCTTTCTTTCTGGGTCAGAGTGTGTCATTTCTCAACCCTTCAAACTAGAGGGTGCGATGCAACAGCTTACACTATCAAATACAGTAGAACCTAAGTCATTTTTCTCGTGATCTGACTGTTTTGTTAGTTATAATTCAAGAGATGTACTAGAAATCAAATAACATTTAAAGTCCTACCAACCCACCTACATAAATCAGTTTTATCTTAAGACTTACTACTATCCCACCGGATTATTTTCATATATTTCTTCAGACAACTATTTGCCCAAGATAGAACTATGAAAAAGGGACTGATAGGGAAAATTAGAAACAGATTTGTCTATATTGACTATGTTTGGAAAACGAAACAAAGCAGTCTTTTTTTTTTAGTGGTGACCTGGCGGTCTAGGGTAAGGTGTCAGACTTCTGTGCTGGCGGCCGGGGTTCAATCCTCTGTGCCGGCACAGATTTTTCTGATTATCAAACCCTTCCTTCACTCTCTGACAAGACATCTTGTGAATGTGGGGAATGCCAGGCCTCCACCGTGGTTCGGATTCCACGTTAAACTCTAGGTCTTCCATTTCGTCTCACAATCACTCTACCATTACACATTAGCGTAAGTGCGTATATCCCGAACGGGTAGTAAGACGTGGTGCTAATAATAATAATAATAATGATATTAATAATGATAATATTTTTGTTTGAAATAAACTATAATTTTATTTGCGCCCTGCCTTACTACCTGATTGTGCTATACGCTTATGTACTAATTACGCTAACAGTTTTAGGGATTATGTAGGCTATATTTCGAGGAAGTGTACCCGTATTTGCGTTGAAGGAGATAGGAAAACCAATTTTGAAAAGCCTCCCTTAGTACACCCGACTGAGATTCAAACCTTTAGCTCCCCGTAATCGACAGTCTGGTCTAACACGAGAGTAGCACGTTAGACCATGCGGCCACCACAGGGGGTAAACATATTTAGAAATGTATGACAACATAGCAATTTTATTGCTATAACTAGTTTTTGCCCGCGGCTTCGCTCGTATTAAACAATACATCAACACATTCGACAACTTAAAATGTTAGAAAAGAATGAAACTATTTCAAGAGCAGTGTTTTTTTGTACGTACGAAGATGCACGAATAAACACGGACTTTCCCCTATTCCCTTCCCCTCCACACACCTTCTATATCACTTTCCATCTTCTGTACCCGCAATACCAGCAGTGAGGAATGTTCACTGCTTACACCAGGTTTTTCCGACATTACTTAGCTCGCTGATAAGATATTCTGATGGTATATATATAGCTCATAATGGTTCCCTGAAAAATAAGGAGTACAACCGAAGAAGTCCCGTCTGAATCCAATGAGTACCTTTTGAGTTTAATGGCAATAAACAAACAAAAAACATTCTAAAACTGATTATTTGGTATTCTTACTCTACTACCCAGAAAAAAGGAAAACTCCACAAAATTCGAGTGCGCATACAAACTTTAGAGTTTCAATGTAGGTATAGAATTACTCTTTAAGAAACAAAATTAAAGTAAATTGGAATAATTGCTCTATAGTAGGTGTCCTATCATACCAAATAAATTTGTACTGTTAATTTAGTAACAATAAACCGAAATAAATACACCTAATTCACAAGCAACAGCATAAAATTACTGTAAACATAGCTAAATTTAAGACACAAAAGCAAGTACAATAACAGTTACTCTTCTACGAGGAGGATTTATTGCAGTGAACAAAAAAAAAGTTTAAAATTACCATCAATTAAACAAAACCAAATAAACACCATTGACACGCAAAACAATAAAATAAGTGAACCAATATATATTATTTAAGCCACCAGTGAAAGCAGGCTAACAGTGGCTTTATCAATAATTGGAATAATTGTTGCAATGAACATTAAAAGAAACTATTTTAATTTATTATCAAAGTAACAAAACTAAATAAACACAGTTTACATGCAAAATCATAAAATAGCTGAAAAATACCTAAATTTAATATGAAAATGTAAGCACGCTAGCGGTGTTTCTCTTATTTAAACACATGTTTCAACGAACAACAAAACAAATAGTTTGGATTATTTTCCAGACCTGCATTTAAAAATGTATTTACTTATAGCTCGGAAATTATTAGTTTTACTAAAATATATTTCATTTTCATTTTTATTAGTCCTATAACTTTGCAATATTAAGTTATTTCGTATCTCAAAGAGTTGCGGAGATATGGTCTATATTGATTAGATGCCGTATTTTGTTTGGAATGTTAAAAATTGCCTGGATACTGATTTTAATCAAAATCGTTAGAGCGGATATCGATAAAATGATCTTTAAAAAAAATCTTCTCACCATTATGTCAACTACCCTTAATTTTAGGGCTAAATATTTAATTTTAAAACCCCTATGGAAAATATTTTAGAAACCTTAAATACCAAGTTTTAGCTCGATAAGTAAAACAGTTTCGGCTCTAGAACAAGTTACAGACGGCTGGTAACACAGACAGAGATCGCGAAAACCACTTTTTAGGTTCAGGGGTTCATGAAACATCAACACCAATCAAAATATTGAATTGTATTTTTTGATGATCACAGTACTTACTCTTTAGGAGTAGGCCCAACTAAATTCCAGTCTCGCGTGACGTATGGGAGGTAAAGAGAAAATAAAAGACCAAAATGTGCCAGAATTGTGTGTAGTGCATTTGTTTTTGAACGATTACTCGACATTTTCCGTGGTGACGATGGGGGACATAGCGACAAAGTTTCTTGTTAATTACTACAATATGTCCCTATTATGACACAATGAAGATTTGTGCACAGTACTTAGCTGTGAAGCCATTCTAGAATGGTCAAAAATTGTACTTTTAATGCAGTTTTTATTCAAATATAATTTAATATTTCAACAATCTTCTGTATTAGAAACTTATATAAACTCTTTATCTCCATTAATGTGTAATCATAAAGGATCCACGTTTAATAGTGTTCGTGTAAATGTACAATATCTAGCCGACTGCAAGGCCGTAGTCGGGGAGGTTAGGGGGTTTAAACCCCCCTGAAATTTTATGAACAAAATATATACGGTTTTATTTATGGTTCAAACCATATCAAAACTAAGGTACAATTAAAAATAAGGGGGCTGTGTTACCATAAAAAGCACTTTGGAGAGCTTCCAGAGGTGTTTAATAATTAGAATTTTGGACTATGTTGCCATAAAAACAATTCAGATAGTTTCTAGAACTGTTTATCATTTAGAAGTTTATTCTATCATTGCGCAATTGGAGGATATGCTCACACCTACCCCACCCCCCCCCCCCTTCCCCGAAATGATTGGATGGCTACGACCTTTAAAAGATTGTATCACAGGGTCACGTGAAAGCAAATATCAACAAATATAAGACAAACGTTAATTAATATGATCTATCTTCCTCTTACTAAGTGAGCAGGTATTTGTACTCTTATCTTGTAACGAATAGTCCTAATATTTCATCGCGGGCACTATATTTTATTGTCTGGTTCTTTCTTCACGTCTTACTGCCCCGCAGTCTACACGCACCCTAATTGTTAGCTACAAAATTGTCAGATGACTTCAAACTATCGTCGGGACCATTTCATGACTTTTATGACTAACAGATCTGTACTGGAGATATTTCAGCGTTTTAATGAACAAAGTACGTAACGTTGAAGAACCAAATAAAAACAATGCTTCAAAGTAATAAAGTTGTCGGTTCGCTTGTGCCTGCAAGGACATTAAAACATGAACGCTATTAAAAAGCGTCATGTCAACTCTTCAAGTAGAGGATTACATTAATTAAGGGAGAGTTTTCCTAGGTTAAGATGCTACACTTTTTTTTAATAGTATGCTTTGTGTTCAGCTCCGGAGGACAATACATTAATCATGGTTTATGTTAGAAATGTTCAGAGTTTATATATGCTAAGGGCACCGCCTACTAGAGGGAGAAATAACCTCTCAATGTGGTACTCCAAAGCATCAAAAACCTCAAAACAATCCTCAACTATTTTAGAACGTTCTGTCCGGACCCTGTTAAAAATGACTTTTTTTTAGTGCGAGGAAGGTTAGATCTATGTTTATATGCTACTAGAATTTGCCCACGGCTCACTCATATCTTTGAAATTAAACATCAATTACAAATCCTCTTTATTTCCTATCCCTTGGGAATTTCAAAAAAATCTGACCTTATTCCTTATCTACATCATAAAGGGAATTTCTGTGCAAATTTTCAACTTTCTAGGTCCAAGGGATTGGGCTGGGCGTTGATCTAATAAGAAATAAGGCAATTTTAAGGCGAAAATATTAATCCTCTTTATTCCCTGTCCCGTGGGAATTTCGTAAAACCCTGAAATTAGTTATTAGTGATTATAGTGAAGCCATTTTTATTTTGGCCAACAAAATGTTTTTCTATAAAAACTGCAGAAACACTGCCCTTTTCTCGCGTCTCCTTCATCCCCACCTCAAGTATACCGTTAGATTACCATGCAGTGCTACTAATTGTGTTATGTTTCTGTAATAACTCGTTTAAAGTTTGTACACTGGCATGTCTTCAAGTAAAAGGTCGTCTTGCAGAACGTTAAAGTCAGCGAGCAATCTCCTCCTTGCCGATGGGCATGACTATATACTTGAACCAGATATGATAAATAGTTTACATTATGATCCCTACCTCGCTTAGTTCTTCGACAGTTGAGAAGATCTCGTTATCTTGTCCCGAATGACCTGCTCCCCTCTATGCGTACAGGATATCTAGACATACCTAAAAACTAACTCTACATGAAAGTTTAAGATACTGTGAAGTGTTTTTCCAGCATGAATAATTAGGGTCATCTTCAACCACTTCAAAAGAAGCATCTCTAACAACAAACAAATATTTTTTGTCAAATTCATAAGCATCTTGGAAACGATTCCTAATCTTTTGAACTAATAAATAGGTTCACCCGTTAAAGTAAATACAAAATATAGTTTATTCTTCCTCGTAGGTTTCGAATATAAGTATGTGTAGACGAAACTTTGGGCTCCAATAAAACCTACATAAGCTTTAGGCTTTGCGTCTGAGGATAATGAGGTCACTCCCATATTTCGCAGAACCAAAGTACCTGTCTCTTAAAACCGACAGTCACCTTTGCTGATAGAATACCTCTCAACATAAGTCGGCATACAAGGTTAGCTGTAATGCAAAATACTCTCCTAAGTTGAGCAAATTAGTACTTAAAGAATCCATCGTTGATTTCCCCTTGTTGGGACCATCTTTCTCCTGGCTACAAAGTTTACATACGTCCTCCAACATTTGTCTGCTGCTTGATTGATCATTCTCCAAACTCTCAGCCAGTGAATGTATCTGTTCATTATTGTGTTTCACACTCACCCTATCGAGATGAGATTGTTACAGGCAACGATGTGACAGGTGTCATGATGTTGATGATGCTCCTCAATATTGCATCGTAATACCCTTGAGGGCTTAATTAAGAATCAGATTCTCTTCCGTCTCACCCGGATACTGATTGAGCCTAGTCTGTACCACTCGTATACTAGATGAACCAATGGGCTATACCACTAGGTTACTGGTTGATCCCTTAAACCACTCATGAATACCACTAAACCATGTGGCTATCGGTATCATCACAGCTTATCACAAGTCACTTTTAAATTTGAGTTTTCTACCAATAAAATATATTTGATTTTTCAAAATTTGTATTTGTATTACCCAAAATTTTGGAATACTGTGATATTTTTAACGTCACGTCTTGCTACCTATTTGCGTGGTATGATATTGTATTAGATACAGGGAAGTGTAGCTGCATTGGCGTGGAGGTGTAATGTAAAACCATCTACTAAAAACCACCCTCAGTAAACCTGACCGGGACTCGAACCTGATCTCCCCGTTATCGGCAGTCCAATGAGAATAGCACCTTAGACCATTCGACAACTGAAGTGGAATATAAATCCCTGTAGCTTTTTTATAATGTTTCTGGTGTTAACGTCTTTAAAAACTTTAGATAATCAATTGCTAAGTTAAAGGAAGATTGTCCATATAATTTTTAAACATTGACGATTGACACCTAATAGTATTGTACCAGCCTACTCTGTAAAATACTATAGTTAACTATGGAGAAATGCTAACATTAACAGCTATCTATTAAGTCCAATTGAATATTGCTTTGAGAATTATTTATAGCAATTTGAAAAAGTATTGAATCATATAGTTGGAACCAATACCTTATACATTAATAAGCATAAT
This sequence comes from Timema shepardi, assembly GCA_902151425.1. Taxonomy (NCBI): domain Eukaryota; kingdom Metazoa; phylum Arthropoda; class Insecta; order Phasmatodea; family Timematidae; genus Timema; species Timema shepardi. The sequence goes on along the minus strand of CABFVX010005554.1, from coordinate 6,571 downwards.
TTATTTTTAAAACTAACCAGCTAATATGTTTGTAGATCAATATATAGGTTGAAGTTTGCACAATGATAGAGTTTTCTTGGTGTTAACTGTAGGTCTATAAACTGTTACCAATTCCTATTTAATCCTAGTAATATTTAGACATAAATATTTATTGTTTAGATCATACTATTGATGAAAGTGCTAAATAAATAATGCGTGCCCTTAATGCACGCGTTTAAATTTGAACATGATGTTAAAAACTCCCCATTTACTCAAATACAGACTTTCGTGTAGTCAGGAAGCCTCGGCCACCCCATTTAAGCTAAAGGAAAAGAGACAGAGACATGTAAGTTTGTGCAGTTGCGCATTTTACGAGTGAAAGTGGGTAGGGGGGGGGGNNNATCAAAAGTCAAATTGTTTTGTGAGCCATTTACCGTATTATATTTAAGTTTCTGTACACGCTTAAACTTAGTTTCGACAACGGTCGCTTACAGCCAATTGGTTTGATACAAACACAAACACACAAAAACCACGTTCTCTTGAGCTCAGTAGCCTACAATAGTTAGCCACAGAGATTAGAATGGTTGTCTGCGAGTTATCAAAATGGTGCTTTGTGTGTGCCAGTTTTAAAATTGTGCTAAGCTTGGTTAAAAAACAGATTCTGAAAATTGAAAAATGACATCTGGACACAGGAGTCAAAACCGGGACCTTTGGCTTAATACGCCAATGCTATAACCACTGAGCTATCCAGGAATCGTCCCATATCCGGGGTCATTCTTCAAACATATTTTAAGGCAGAATCTATGTCCAGGTGTCATTTTTCAATTTTCAGAATATGATTCTAGATGGAGTAATCCTCTCTAAAGCATAAATAATAGCTTAGGCTATTTGAATCTTAAATACATAATCCCTTACCATTATAATAATTGTACAAGTGGCAGCATGAAGCCAACTCAGAGTCGAAGGTGGCTGTGCTATCTGATAGCTCGTGATCTTACTAAAATCACACATTTGTAGCCGACGATTTCCGCACGTCCATAATAGATTCTGCCTTAAAATATAAGTGAAGAATGATCCTGGGCACGGGATGATTCCTGGATAGCTCAGTGGTAAGAGCATTGACGTGCTAAGTCGGAGGTCCCGGGCTTCATTTTTAAATTTTCAGAATATGACATTTAGATGGAGTAATCCTCACTAAAAGCATAAATAATAGCTTTGGATACTTAATTCTTGGTTCAAAAAAGCTAAAGTTTATAATTTAAAAAAAGTATTTTTTTAACGAGTGGGGCAAAAAAAATAATTAAAGTTTCAGCTGATATAGTGGTTCAATGCTTCTTAACAAATCCAAAAGTAAACCGAGGGATGGACTGGACTAAACATTGTCTCTTACAATGTGACGAAGTATTTCATACGTGGTTACCGAAAGAGCTGCAGGACAACAGCCATGGCTACCTCAAGATGAATATTTATTCATGAAACCACATATACGAATACAAGATACAACTACGAGAAAGACAATACCTGCTAGTGAAAGGTTGGTTGTTACATTACGATACCATGCAATTGGAAGGTCACTTTAAGACTTAAAGTTCTCGGCAGAAAATTCCCATTAAGCATTGGGCATTATTATAGCAGAAACATGTGCAGCAATCGTACATTAGATGAAGGTATGTTAAATTTAGTCTTTTAATTAGTACATTCAAAACTTCAAATGTAGCTGTTAAAAATTAAAAATATATTACGAGCATATTTTATTCATTTACGAGAGGAAATATTCGTACAAATGTACTGATAATACTTCATGTTTTATACATAATAAACAGGCAATGTGACTTATGTCCGTAGGGAGTTAAGGGTATGTTATTATTATTATTATTTAGCACCGCGTCTTACTACTCGTTAGGGTTATACGCTTTAAGTACTAATCACGCTAATGGATTGGGAATTGTAAAGGCTGAATTAGAGGAAAGGAACCCGCATTTGCGTGGAGGGAGAGTGGAAAACCATTTAGGAAACACCACCTCAGTTCACCCGACCGAGATTCGAACTTCGATCTCGTTAAGCGTATGTGTGCGTGCATATTTATGTGAACAAAATTTCACCACTTACATAAATATAAAACATTTTTCGCATACAGTAGGCCTTTATTTACAGCATTTTACTAAAGCTGCTATATTTTTATGTTTTACACTATATTTATAATAAATAATTTAGTTAATAGAGTAAATGTCGTATAACCAAAATGAACAAAATAAACCTGATTTGGTGAAAAGCAGCAAGTCTGTGCAAACTGTGTATAAATGCCTTAAATAAGTGAATGTCACATTTTTAGAAAATACAACAAACACTGAATATTTCTGAAATAACGTATAAGGTGAACCTTTTAAATAAATTAATGGTTTTTGTAATACTGGTAAAAGGTTACAAGAAAAATACCAAATCTGGTCTCAAAATAGCACTCTTTCTCGAGTTTATTAAACTTTTAAGAAAAAAAATACGGACACACACACTGATGAAAAAATAAGCATTTTTTTACCTATACCAATTTGAAATGTTATTTTCAATTGTTTGATTTTTACCTCACTATTTGGTACAAGCTTACACAACTTTTTCCGTTTTCCGGAAAATAATGATGAGTGGAAGAAAATATCCAAGGACTTTGATGATCTGTGGTGGTTCCCAAACTGTGGACGAACAATAGACGGGAAACATGTGAGGGTAGTGGCGCTGCCAGTAAGTGGGTCTTGGTACTACATCTACAAGCATTTCTTTAGTGGGATTTTGATGAGAGTTGTGGACGCTAATCTAGAATGTATTGGGGTTAACTTTGGTTGTAATGGGCGTGTTGCTTATGGAGGAATAACAACACTGCCTTCAGCGGGGAAATGTTAAGTAATTCATTGCAGTTGCCCATTAATGAGGAAATATTACACAATGTGTTTTAATTTTGTCGAGGTTTTTCCTTTCCACAATACTTTTATAAAGCCATTTCCATCCAATAAACACATACGAACGCACCTCATGTACAAAAACAGATTGAGCCGAGCTTGCCTTGATGTGGAGAACACTTTTGGTATTATGGCAAACATAATCTAACTTTGTTCTGTAGACCCCTCACACGCTTAGATATTCGATCCCATCAGACTAAAAACAGTGTTTGTCCGACAACTGTCTGAGCGTGTGTGGTACCTAGCCTGTAAAAAGGTTTTGCGATCATACATTGTTCAATCAGGGATGGTTATATGACTTAGATTCATGGTTGCAATGGAAATAATGTTAAATGTTAGTGCGCTTCGTACTAAAAACCACAAAGTTTGTTATTTTTAAAACGAGATATGTTTGTTATTGAGACAATGATATGCATGTGCGCTAACCAGGCTAATGTACTAAATACACTAATGTGTTAGGGATGAGGAAGTAGATCCCAAAGAGAGTAAAAATGCCCCCAGACAGGTTTCGATCCCCGTTATCTCCATTTTAGACGTCTTAGTCCACAGGACAGAGACAAAATGTATTAGCGTGTCTTAGAAATGGAGTCGCATACTACATCGTAGAGCACACTGACTAAATATCAAGATCATGACTGGAAGGTTAGGGTTCAACTCTCAGAAGGGGACTTGATTCCTACTCTTATCATATACATTTCCCTCCCCACCGTTTGGAAGAAGAAAGGAATTTATAAACGAAATGAACACTCATTTACAAGTATAAAAGTATGATCCTTTTAGGAGATGTACGGAAGGGAATTACTTGAATATAAAATGGAATAAATATAGATAGATAGAGGAATATAACCGTTAACGATACGAGAAAGCAAAATTTAGAGGAAATGAATCTTCATTCTTAAGTATACATTTAAAATCTTTTTAGGAGAAGTACATAAGATAGAGAGAAAATGGGAGAGATTGAGAAAGATAAGAAGTTAATTGTTAAGATACGGTATAATTTATAGGAAATGAAATGTCATATGAATTTTTTTCTAGGAGAGGCACCGTATGGTGTTGCTTGGATGGAAAATAGAAGAACTCAGTTTTAGTAGAGTTATTAAATGAAAATAGGAGAGAGATAAATAAATGTGTGTGTGTGTGGGGGGGAGTGCAATAATGATCTAGTTTACCCCTTCCCCTCCTCCTTCTGACCGATACACACACCCTCTCTGACTAACCTGCGTTTGATTTCCCCTCCCTCTCCAGAGGTTTCTCAACGCCCTGTATTATCCTACTAGGCCATATCAGCCAACAACTTTCAACTCGGCCTCATTCATTACATTTAACACTTAATAGCTGATCCTGGCGTTTAAAATGTAAATATTTGGGTAGGCCATGAGGACTAACCTAACCAACATAAAAATAATATTATATTCTTTAAATTTAAATATTGCACCTAAACACGGGAATAGAGAATTTGATATTTAGGGTTTAATTTTCTTCACATGGTGACCTAAATATTTCTTGAATATCTGCCAAAGGGGTTCGGAATTAATGACATTTGTTTTTCTCTAAAACATTTGGTCCTCTAATGCCGCTATGCTCATAACAGATATTCAACAACTGTTGATATCAACATGTGAAGAAAATTAAACTCTACGTTTGTAGTGAAGTAATATTTGACTTATTTTGGCCCAAAATTGTTTTATTGTAAGCATTGTAAAAACACTGGTCTTTCCTCACGCTCCCTATATCCATCCTCACCTTAGGATAAAAGAGAAAGTATGTGTGGGGCACGGTAATATTTACTTTACAAATAATTCTGACAGAAGACTGCTGCCATTCGTACTGACCCATCCATACTAGATGACTATCTCCCCCTGAAGTATTGCAATGTTTGTAACAGTCCCGCTAGTAGCGCGCAAGATAGTGCTCCTCGGCGGGACAGCTGCTCCAGTAGATGATCGTTATCACACGCTAGGGCGCTGTGCAGCCCATCTCTTACTAAAGAAAGGTTGTTTATTAGTTGAGAGACTCGCGCACAACACGCGCATCTTGATATCAACAGACAATACAATCATTTCACTCTTAAACTCTTTTTTTAACAAACACTTTCTAAATGATGGTTAATATTAAGTATTTATTTAAAATGATGTATAGCTTTTTAGTATAATGTCACGAATATAATTTAGTTATAATAGGTTTAGTTTGTATTGTAGAATGTATCCTAATTTGTGTATTCTTGAGAAACAAACTTAGCTGTCTTAAGAGGGGCATAGCCTTCTCTAAGTTCTTGTAGAGAGGACATGAGATCAATAAGTCAATAAAGGGATTACCAGAACTACAGTAACCCCACGGCTTCTTTGGTGCTAACTGACAGCTCACAGCTGACAGTTGACAGTTTTAAAAAGTTACCAGACCAAATTACATATCCCTACGCCGGACCATATGATCTGCAAAAACATGTGTTTAGCATCTGTCACTTTTGACAGTCAAAATTTAGGCATATACCTAAATGTTGATTGTCATAAGTCAGCTGTGAGCTGTCAGTGAGCACCAAAAAATCCATGGGGCTACTGTACTTCATAGTGATAGCTAGCAAAACTACTTCGATACAGTCACTCGTGAAACTACTTGGACATTAAATAGTGGAACTAATCAAACAACTGTAACTACTTCTACATTAACTAACGGAACTTATTCAAGGAAGAAAATAGAGGAACTACTTCAAGAAATGAATTAATGGAAATATTCCAAGAAAGTGATTACTTGAACCACTTTAAGAAACTAGCTAAATGAACTATTTCAATCAAGCAAATAATTGAACTAATTCAAGAAAGTAGCTAATAGAAATACTTTAAGAAATAATCAAACGAAACTACTTCAAGAAATTAACTAGCAGAACTACTCCACTAAAGTATCTAACTGAACTACTACATATTAATAACAACCTCATCTTTTACATCAAAGTAACTGTCATTTTTCCTTACAGTAAATATCAAAATTACTTCATCACCATAGCTAACAGAAAATATTTGGTGTTTCCCCCACCTACTATATTGCAGCAGCACTACGGAAAAAACCGTAACTACACATACAAATTCTTTCCATTCAAACTAATTTTATTTTTGTGCAATGGCATTTGTGACAAGTGATATAGGTTTCAAATATAGATAAAAGTTTAAAAACAAACATAAATATTTTCTTAAAAAATTAACCAACCTTTATTAATATATATAACATGGATGCAAACACCCATAGGCTTTACGCAAAACTTTAAAATATTTCCAAAAATAATAATAGGCCTATCTATGCCAACCTACCTAAAGAACACGTGAAATACTTTCAGTCTAATTTTGTCTACGGCGGGAAGGTCGGGGATCTAATACCGTCCGGTTAGAACTTACCAAGTGAGGGTTTACCACTTCCTCTAGACGAATCTTCAGACATACCAACCTAATCCTTAATACTTTAATGTAATTAGTATATATGCATATTGCCAGAGTGGGTAGTGAAAATCGGAGGAAGGAAAAGCAGCAGGTTATACGGGTATCATTACCAGGACCTAGACACGATATATATTCACCAGGAACAGCCCTGATACCCCAATCAAACACGTTAAGAATGAGGACCTAGACACGAGATATATTCACCAGGAACAGCCC